>MU226743.1:162314-173435 GCA_018584345.1 Thuja plicata | reverse complement strand
TGATCAAGAAAGGAGAATTGACCTTACACAAGGAAAATAAACAAGGGTCTTCCTCCTCAAGCAAAGATAAACCCAAATTTCCCAACAAGAACCAAAATGTTGTGAATGATGGAGTTATAGACAATGTAACTCCTAAGCCTTCCAAGGCTGCCTTTAATCTCACTACCATGATGCAAGCAGCCAAATCCACTGAATAGGCTATGGCAGATTTCAAACCAAGTACTTCATGATTTTCTGGATCTAAACCTTGGGCTCCTAGACCCAAGCGTGAATTCACTCCTTCAGGAGAACCTGTTGATATGGTTTACAAGACTCTCTTGGAAAACCATTTACTCACTCCACTGGATAATTCACAACATTATGATCCACAACCAAGACCCTCTTGGTGGAATGAATTTGCTTATTGTGATTTTCATCAAAACAAAGGTCATAAAATAGCTACTTGTCTTAAATTGCAGCATAAAATCCAAGATCTCATTGATAGTGAGGTTATTGTTGTGGGAGATCACAACAAGAATTATAATCACCAAGATTTCAAAGATCCATTTCCTCCTCATGGAAAAGGTGAATCATCTAAATGAAGAAATATTGATGCTAAGGTCAACTATACATACACAAATAATGACAATGTAATTAATATGGTTGAACCTGTTGATACTGAATACTATAATGTCATCATTCTCAAGTGAAGGGAAGATACTCCCAAACCCAAAACACCTTTCATCTTATGAGGGTCTACACCTCAGTCTTCTGAACAAGAACAGTCTCAGGTCAGTTCTAATTTTGTTACTCGATCTCGCACTAAGATCATCCTTAAAGGCCCTGAGCCTTCTATGTCTACATCAACACAACCACCAAACAAAGCTAATTTTGGCTCTGCCAATAAGAATCTGAAAGTGGGTTCCTCATCTAGTGCTACCAATTATAGCATTCTCAATCAATTACAATGTACTAATGCCCAGATTACTATTTTTGAGCTACTAAAAATCTCCCCTACTCACAGGGAAATCTTGGACAAAGCCCTCATTGAGGAAAATGTCCCAAAAGATCTTGATCTCAACTGGTTTCAATCCATGGTAGGTCACTTGACCTCCTCACATTACTTGTTTTTCTCTTAGGAAGACAACCATTCTTTGAGTCGCCCGCATAATAACCCTCTGCACATTGAAGTCATGATTGGTCCAAAGTGTGTTCTTCATGTTCTCATAGATAATGGTGTCGGCCTCAATATTTTCTTTGCTAGATTTCTTACTAAGTTAGGATATGGTGAAGACTACATTGATGCTCACAAAAAGATTACTATTAAGGCCTATGATGAAGAAAAGCGGAAATCTAAGGGGCTAGTTGTGTTGCCAATCAGAGTTGGCCCTATTGAACGAGATGTTATCTGTCAAGTGCTTGGTATTCCTTTGGCATACAATGTTCTGTTAGGAAGGACATGGATCCATCAAATGTAGGATGTCCCTTCAACATACCATTAGTTTATTAAGTTCCCATTCCAAGGATTTGAAGTGACTATACCCGCTAACACACGCTATGATTGCAACACCCTCACAAAATCTATTGACATCTTTGTGCCTACCAATAGAGAATCTATTGAGCTCCTTGAGACTAAATTAAAAGAAATGGAAAAGAACTTGACACTCAAAGAAACTGACATGGGAGGATATCAGATTGAACTGGTGCTATCTATTACATCTCTTCCTTTGTCTCCATGTTCTTTTGGGAGACCTTCTAAGAGCACTAAACCTTCTACGGTTCCTCCTCCAACAAAGTATGGTGGTACTTTTGTACAAGCCATAGTACCATTAGAAGAGGAAGCTAAAAATAGAGCTATCAAAGCTTGGATCTATAAAGGAGAAGATAATTTTGAACAAACTACTCCACCTTATGACATAAAACCTGAGTAGTATGGCAAAGGTCTATCCATTATGCAACATTTTGTCTACAAAGGAAATGGTCCCATAGGTGCGAATCATAAGGGATTGATTGCACCACTTGAAGCTATTCATCATAGAACACGTGACTCTATAGGTATAGGCTTCAAGAAACTCACATTTCAACTGGGGATAAACAAGTTTGTACCTCGAGAAGATAAACAACCAATACCTAAAGAAACATCTAAAACTGAAGAATCTGAAGACAATTCTGATGAGGATAGTTTTACTTATCCTATTCCTCCAGACCTGGCAGAATTCTTTGCTAAGCCAGATGACTTTATACCATGTGTCAGTACAGTAGAAACTGACAGTGATTTTGATGACACCACTTCACTTGCTCCACTAACCTATGAGGAGTGGAAAGAGATACAAACTATAAATCCAGGTCATCAGGGTGATTTATACATACCACCACACTTTCAAGAACAGTTTGAACAAGAATCCTAGTCACTTCTCACTACACATGAAGTAGCTGATGCTACAAACACTAATGAGGTACCTAGGTCAAAAGGTGCTCATCTGACCATAGCAGAGGTTCTAGGTAGAACTCATCCCAACTGGGGACAAAGGGTTGATTTCACTCATGTTCTTGACATGATGCCTAATGATGAAATGGACTCTCATGAATATGAGTTTGATAGCTTGTCCTATGCCACCTCTGACAGAGAAATAGATACAGCTCACACATATGAAAACCTTCTCAAAGTAGGTGAAGGGTCTAGTGTAGGGTCACACAAGTCTGACTCCATAGATGTTAACATGTCATCTACTACAGTCACTAGGAATAAAAGGAATTTTACTATACCTCTGGATGAGATCACTTTAGGTCTCAACTTACTTGTCCATGCTTTTGATGATTATACCATGAACACACTTGAAATCATCACGTCTCTTTCACTTCGCCATCCTGAGATTATAGACTGGAACTCCACCTCCCCATCTAATGAAGTCCTTATGTTCCAGAATGATTACGCTCTTGCCTGTTACCTACACGATGTCGAAGCTGTAACCTCCTCCACTAGTGAAGAAAGTGTCAACATGACTGAGGATGACATCAAGTATCTTAGTCACAAAATCAAAAGAAGAAAAAATAGGCGCTCTGATGGTGAAAACCACATTATGGAAGTATTAGAGCCTCAAACAATCAAAATAAAAGATGTATCCAAGGGTGAAAACCTCTCTGAGGTGCCCGAGGATGAGATACTTGATGCGCTTTTGAGTCATTTCCAGGAAAGATCATCTATGCTTATTGAACCAACTCAACCAATCAACTTGGGTACAGAAGTTGAACCTTAGATCATTCATTTGGCACAATCACTATCTGAGGAAGAAAGAGAGGAATTCATTACTTTCTTCAGAAGCAAAAAGATAAAATTCACATGGAAATATTCAGACATGCCAGGATTAGACCCTAATCTAATCATGCACCGTTTGTCCATTGCACCAGGCGTTAAGCCCGTCAATTAAAAGCTTCAAAAAATGCATCCACATGTCGCTCTACTTGTCAAAGATGAATTAGAGAAACTTCTTAAAGCAGGGTTTATCAGAGTAATTGACTATGCAGAATGGATCTCTAACATTGTTCCAATATCAAAACATGATAAATCTATCTGAGTCTGCACAGACTTCAGAGACTTAAATTTGGCATGTCCTAAGGATGATTTTCCATTGCCTAATATTGATATGATTGTAGATATGAAAGTAGGGTATGAAATGTACTCACTAATGGATGGTTTCTCTGGCTACAACCAGATAAAGATCGCACCAGAGGACCAAGAGAAAATGGCTTTCACATGTGCATGGGGCACTTTTTGTTGGAATGTCATGCCCTTTGGACTCAAAAATGCTAATGCTACATACCATAGAGTTGTCACTACTATATTTCATGACATGATGCATAAAAAAATGGAATATTATGTGGATGACACTCTAGCTAAGAGCATGCACCAAGAGAAACATCTTGTGGATCTAGGTCCTATACTAGATCGCATGGAACAGTTCAGTTTGAGGCTCAATCCTAAAAAATGTGCATTTGGCGTAACATCTAGAAAATTTCTTGGCTATATCATCTCTGCCAAAGGCATCAAAGTGGATACTAAAAAAGTACAAGCTATCATAGAAATGCCACCACCAAAGAATATCAGACAAATGAGAGGACTTCAAGGCTGACTATAGTCTATCTGGCACTTTATCTCACAACTAGCGGACAAGTCACAACCATTCACCAAGACTTTACATAAAGGTGTGACTTACCAATAGAACAAAGAATGTGATGAAGGGTTCACACAAATCAAATAGTATCTTGCAAACCCACCAATCTTGATGCCTCCTATTCATGGGAAGTCGCTTATACTTTACATATCTGCTACAGATGCATCATTGGGTATCCTATTAGCTCAAGAGGATCAGCACAACAAAGAAAGGGCTATCTATTACATTAGCAGAACTCTGGTCTCATATGAAACAAAATATTCTACTATAGAGAAGGCTTGTCTTGCAGTGGTATTCACTTCACAAAAACTCTGGCACTATATGTTGGCTCATACTACATGCCTAATTGCTAAAATTGATCCTCTGAAATATTTACTTAGTAAAGCTACCCTAACAAGTAGACTAGCTAAATGGGTCATGCTTCTCAGTGAATTTGATATTGAGTATGTAGAAAGGAAAGCCATCAAAGGGAAAGCAATTGCAGATCAATTGGCAGAAGCACCTCTAGTAGATCATCAACCATTGCACATTGAATTCCTAGATGAGTCCATATTACTTCTCACACATCAATCCTAGACTATATTTTTTGATGGTTCATTTACCCAATAGGGGTCAGGTGCTGCGATACTGTTCATTACACCTCAAAGGTATTCTTTACCAAAAGCATATAAGATGTTGTTCCCTTGTACAAACAATATTGCTGAGTACGAAGCCTTAATCAATGGTATGAAGATTTCCCTTGAGTGGCGAGTATACGAACTCAATGTTCTTGGAGATTCACAGTTAGTCATCAATCAAGTAAATGATATCTATCAAAAAAAAGATGACAAGTTTGTGCCTTATAAACGGTTGGTTGATGACCTCAAAAAAATTTTTGTTCACATCACATTTCAACAAGCTCCAAGGGAAGATAATAAAGCAGCAGATGCCATGGCTACTCTTGCCTCCATGCTACAGATGCCATAAAATGATTTTTGACATGAATTCCTAGT
Source organism: Thuja plicata (assembly GCA_018584345.1). Lineage (NCBI taxonomy): Eukaryota > Viridiplantae > Streptophyta > Pinopsida > Cupressales > Cupressaceae > Thuja > Thuja plicata. Next base: position 168,292 of record MU226743.1, on the reverse strand, counting down.
GGAGACGTTATGCTACCCAGCCTATGATTCCCTCGATTCCTGGATGATCTATTCTATCATTGGACATGATTCATCTCGCTACCATCATATCTTTTCCTACCTTTGTGACCAGATTATTTTAGACACTTACACCCAGAATGAGAAATGTCACTTAATCCATAGTGCTTCATGGTTTGTCATCATAGCTAACGACTTGTATAGACACGGTCTAGACGGTACCCTCCTTAGGTGTTTAAAAATTGATGAGTCCAAACATGCGTTAGTAGAGGTGCATGAAGGCATCTTTGGGTCTCACTCTAATGGCCTAACATTGGCCTGTAAAATTATTAGAGCTAGTTACTACTAGCCAAATATGGAAAAAGAAGCTACACAGTTTGCTAAGTCTTGCAAACAATGTCAACTACATGGTAATCAGATTCATGCTCCAGCCAAGGAGCTTCTTCCCTTCATTACTTTCTAGTCATTTCAACAATGGGCCTTTGACTTGGTGGGTCAGATTTATCCCTCATCCTCAAATGGACATAAGTTCATAATCACAGCTACAGACTATTTTACCAAGTGGGTGGAGGCAGTCCCTCTCACTATTGCCAATGGAAAATCAGTAGCTATGTTCATTCTCAACTACATCATCTGCAGGCATGGTGTACCCTCATCGATAATCATTGATAATGGGGGGAAATTAAAAAATAAGGATTTGACAAAGCTATGCTCTAAGTTTAAAATTACTTAGCATTGGTCTTCCATCTATTATCCTTAGGGTAGTGGACAGGCGGAAGCATCCAATAAGACAATCCTTAAAATCCTGCATCGCACAGTGTACAAATCCGGACGAGATTGACATCTCCAGATCAATCCACCTTTATGGGCATACAAGACAAGCATAAGAACACCAACATGGGCTATGCCCTATGCCTTGGTTTATGGAGCAGATGTTGTGTTACCAATTGAGGTTGAGCTTCTTTCTCTATGAGTCTCCCTGAAAGGCCTCATTACTGATGAAGATAACAAAATATCTCGGCTACAAGAACTAGAACTACTTGATGAACGTCGACAAGTGGAGTTTGATCACCTTAGAGAATACCAGAAAAGGATGTCCAAGAGCTATAATAAGAAGGTCAAACCAAGGGATTTCCAAGTGGGTGACCTCGTTCTGAGGGAGAACCCTAAGAATCAACAACATCGGATCTAGAAAGGAAAATTTGAACCAAATTGGCTTGGTCTGTATGTTGTCACTGAGTGTTTGGGTCTGGAACCTATCAAATTTCTACTACTAAATGAGAACAACTCAAAGAGCCCATCAACACTCTTCATCTAAAATGGTTCTACAGCTGAGGCATCTTTAGTGTGCTCATGTATATAGTAAAGTCCTGAAAAAATTCTAAAAATTTGAAAATATCCTAAAATAATGATCATCTTAGTGAAAACCTAGTGATAGGCGCTTTGATGTATCTCTAAAAAACTTATATATTCCAAAAATACAAAAAAAAATTTAAAAAAATTAAAAATACAAAAAAAAAAGAGGAAAAAGTGTCATTGATGAAAACCTGGCAAATAGGCGTCATGGTAGAAAAAAAAGAATTTTTTCCAAGAAGGTGAAAACCTGGTAAATAGGCACCTCTTGTTCTACATCGCTATATCTATCGCAGCACCACTTGGCTTTATGCAGTTACTTTCCTGCTTTGCTACTTTCCTGCTTTCTTGCTTGCATTTTCTTTTTTTGCATGCTTTCAGTTACCTGTCAAGACACCAACTTACATGGATTGAAACTGGTCATACTCTCAGGGAAACCCTCATGATCTAGGGGGCACTATGTTATCACCTTTTGGGATCTACTTTGTGATAGTCACCAGTGGTTCTCACTACGTCTGCCTACTGTTTCTTAGCTTATACTGAGTTCTCTCTTCTTGAGAATCTCCCTAACATCAGTCACTAGTGGTTCTCACTGCGTCTTCCTACTAATGTCTAGCTAGTCCTATGATCACTTCAACTTGAGAATCTCTCTTGTGTCAGTCACCAGTGGTTCTCACTGCATCTGTCTACTATCACTATACTATTGAGATTTCTCACATCTGTTATAGTTGGAGTTATACTCACACGCTCTATCTATCGATACTCGGTCTTGATAATTTTTTTCTTTAGTTTGTACATATCTTTCGGTCACTTTTGTGACACTCTGGTTCCTTTGCGAACCCTACTAATTTGACATTGATTCAACGCCATACGCTTGGGGGAAACCAAATCTCATTTGTCCTCACAACATACGTCAAGTCAGTCATCGTTACTTGGGGCCATGGGTCCCCCATTTGATCACATCTTTGGTTTACACCTGAGTTGGTAATCTTGTCACTTCTCAAGGACAACTCGCTACTGACACAAACTGGTGTTTTTCAACACCACCATAAACAGTGTTTTTTAACACTATCTTTGGACACATCTATGTTTTTCAACACACATTGGATATCTCAAACATAAACATCTATTGATAATAATCAAACATAATGCACTCACAAGCACAATGGTGTTTTTCAACCCCTCATGCACATATACATTCAAAAACTTTGAAATTGGTTGAGCTATGATTGAATATTTCTTTGTATGTTGTTTGTTCTCATGAATTTCATTGATATTTTCTTTGTCTATTGCTTGCTAGTGTAGTCCCGATGATCCGGTAACGTCAAATAAACAGGGTGTATGTGATAAGAGCTCCCGCACTAAGGTGGAACAGCCTCACATCCCTTGATCTTGTTTATTTATATGCCATGGTGAGGTCGGTACTATCTCCTTGCCTATTGTTTCTCTATTTGTTATTACTTTGTTTGTTATTGTTCTATTTGTTTATGCACAATTGCACTCATGGTTATCTTGGCTTTGAAGGCCTTGATACTGGTGTACTCTTGCAACATTAATTGGAAACAATGTTTAGGTCATCTTGGCTTTTGTGCCCTGGTGCTTACATTCATTTCCTACATTTTATCTAATGCAAGTCATATTCATATCCTTATGGTTGCATTGTAGCGCCAGTAAGGGTTGTATCAACTTCATTGTTCCAAAAAAAAAATGCTCAATGATGATGACTTTATGATAGGTCTCACAACCATGTCCTAGAATTGCACTTTTATATTGCATCTAGCATAGGATTACATTTTCATTCTAGACTTGCATTGTGGCAGAGATTCGATGTTCTCTTCATTGCATTCTCTTGGGTTCATACATTGGGGAGTTCTTCTTCACTGTCCTAGTTTCATCATGACTGCACAAGTGTTCGGTCCTCACTCTTGATTCTTCACATGTTCTTTTGGTTAGCATTCATCGTCCTGCATGAGATGTTAGTACCATACACATTACATATTCACAACACATTCATCATCTACACATCGCATTTTCATATCCTCATTCATAATTGCATTTACATGAATCATCTACATACATACATCAACATGTGCATTTCATACATTTACATATATTCCAAACAAGTTCATACATTTGCATACATTCTAAATCATCTAAACATCTAAGCATATAGGAAACATCTCATAAATGACAGCATGACACATGTGATGATACCAAAAGATGAGCTCATATATATCTATATATATATATCCAATGTATCGATACAAATACAAAATGATGCTACTCGAGCATGGTCTATCTCAAAATATTGATATAATCCATGGATGCCAATACATCAGATACATCCTATAATCTCATCTCTTAAATCTATCATAACTAACTCTAGCATTCTCCCTCATCACGTGGAGGAGGTGAAGGTGGAGGCCTATCTGGTGGAGGTGGTGCCTTGGAGGTGGTGCCTATGCACCCTAAGACCCTCTGGCATATATTGAGAATCTAGCAACCTATGATGCCTCATCTGGCACCACCCCTATATATGAAGCATAGTAGTACGCCGCTTGAGTAGTCTAATGGAAGAGCTCCTCCTGTGCTTCTCGTAACTGCTCCTGGAGATCCTGCACCTCCCGATCTCTATCTAAGAGTCATGCATCTCACACGGCCACCTATACGGTCAAGTCACCAACCTGTCTGGTCAGCTGCCTGACTCTCTCTCTTTCTCTACATAGGGCCTCTTGCACCTATGGTGGTGCATCACCCTATCCTGGCTCATGTATAGCCTGGTCCTCCTATGGGACCTCCTGCTACTCAGCCTGATCTTGTATATCCTCTAGATGTGCAGTCATCCTCCTCCGACTCTGCTTCCCACTGCCACAAGCACTAAGATCTATCCTCATCTCACGTACCAGTATGTCCACCTGTACTGTACATGGACACAGCACCAGCTATGGTCTCTATTGTGGTGGGTGCATAAACACCTACTACCACACTACCTATGGTGGTACTACCTATGGTTGGCCTACCATCCCGACTGGATTTGTGAACCTAGGGAATGGATGGGTCATGAAATGCTCCTGATACTCTATGGTCATGCCGCCATCTGCTACATCTCTCAAGTAGTCCCACTGTACTGGGGCCAATGCTCGTAAATCAATCATGGTCTGCCCCTAATCTAGCTTCATTAGTCAGCCTCTCCTCACCTCATCTATGAATCGAGCATAGGCAGTATACTCCTGAGAAATATCCTGTGCACGACCAAACTACTGCCATACCCACTTTTGCGGGAACCTTTCTATCACTATAATGGCTTGGCCAATCATCGCTCAAAAACAAAACATATAACTAAGCTGCTCTGTAGCATCATCCCATACCTCTGTCAATCTCTGCGACCTCCAAACTACTGCTGCTAGGTCATCAAGCTAGGCCGCCACTGATCTATCTTACCTAGCACTGGCTGGGTAATCATGCCCCTATATCTACAGATATATAGCTTTAAATTCTACCTCAAGTCCTTGCATATCGGCCGAGTCACAGGAAGGTGCTCCCATGCACCATACCTGTAGAACAAATACTCCAGCATCCATACTCTTCACCTCCTTATAGATGATCTCATGCATCTTGTGATACATGTGGGCCAACATGCACTGACCCCATCCATAATGTCTCAGTCAAGCTAGCATTTTTTGTATCATCATGCCCCAGCCGCACTCCAGACCGTGTTGTCCATGATTGGGCATCAGGTAACAACCAAGGAAACATGCTAGTACCACTTGTAATCTATGTGTAAGGTCATACACACTGATAAGATCCTCCCATGGGATACTTCTCCCCATGACCAGGTCATCCTATAATACCCTCTCCTATGGTGATACTTGGAATTTTGACTTGGACATTTTATTATGATGGTTAGAACTATACATTTACATTTATATTTTTTGGATGATGATATGATTGATATGCTCATTTATGGTTATCATTTATATGTTTATGAGATTAGAAAACCATCTATTTTTACATGTTTTATGGATCTAACCCAAAGATTTCAATCTAACCATTATCATGATGTTTTATGTTTCATGGATATGTGTCTGATGTGTTTTCATGGCTCAGGACGAAGTCGTAGTTACTCACTTAGTTGAGGTCCACACGATGTATCGATCCTGGTCATCTGTTTGCATATATCTGATTTGTATGAATATCCATATGTATATATATGTGTATCTCTTCTTAGTGATGTAGGATTGCAGGTACCGGGTATCGTCTCCACCTGGCTTCACAAGTCTGAGCGATCCCTCAAAATCCTCAATCGTTGTTGTTGTTATGGAGATATCACCAAGTTCCACAGGAAGAAACTCCACCTCTGATCCTTCTATCCTTAGGTGGGGAGTTCCCGAGTCAGTCCCTTGTGTGGATGTAGTATGTGATCTCTTAGTTTGTTAGATTTGTAGATCTTGTAGCTAGTACTTGTCTTCTTGGTATGCTCAACTTTGATTATTGATGTGATTCATTGTTTATTTGAAGGTATGATTTAGTAATTTATCTTTGCTAGTAGCTACTATTATATTAGCATATCTCGTTAGGAACGAGTTGGTATGTGAATAAATTATGTGATTTTAATATCAATAATAATA
>MU226743.1:124744-151122 GCA_018584345.1 Thuja plicata | reverse complement strand
AAAATGATGTATTTGGAATGGGTAGACTTAGGAAAAAGGAAAAAGGGAAAAGCATGAACTTTATGTATAAGATGTATGTTGGAAAAGAAAAAGGATTTGGTAACATTTCAAGTATAGTAGTATGTTTCTTATTATTGATTAAGTGAAAAGGCTATTGAATAACAAATGTTTCATTTGCAATGTATCAAATGATTTAGATGGTTCCATTTGATTTAAAGGTTATATTGTTCATAAAGAATACTTAGGAATATAGATGGTTTTAAATGGAAAATTGAAATGAAAGTACTTAGGTATTTTTTAATAAAAAATTTTATAATGTTATGATGTAGTTTGTTTAAAAAAAAAATTACATGAAATTGTTAGCACACTAAATGGACTTAAATGAATGGTGCATTAGTTTAGAAGGGAACTTTGGGAAGAATCTAAGTTTAAAGTTTTGTTCACATAATTCTTTTAGAAGTTCAAAAAATTTTATGAATTTTTACTTAAGTTTTCTTTTACAAAGAGAATCTTTGTTCTCTTCCCCGGTTACCTTGCAGGGCATGACACATCCTGTAATATCTCTCTCAGGGCCAGTGTCCCTAACCTGGGCTGCACCTCATACTCTACCCTGGCTCTGTGAAATGGAATCCTCAATATCTGATAGATATCCTCTGGGGTCATGGTCATCTCACCCTATGGCAGATAGAAAGTGTTCATTTCTGAATGGAAATGCACAACAAGTGCTCCCAATAATCTATGATTTACCCAAATCTCGAGTACATCACATAGAGAGGTCAGGCCCAAAGTACCTAGATGCGATGTCTCTGCGTCATCTAACTGTGCCACTAATCTGCTAATGGCTGGGTGGTGTGATCTGAAGGCGATGTCTGCGAAGTCAACCTACAAGACATGCAAACAATAGTGCACGATCAGTAATCTGAGATAAACAAAGCATAACAAGATAATTAAGCATTAAAGACATCATACAAATAGTAACAAGGCTGATGCAAATGCTATTGGATGCGATGCAGACTCATTTTGTATTCTAATTGCTCACTTTTCTCCATGCGAAGAAGCAGATTTTTGCACGACAAAGTACTCTTTCGTACAAAGAAGTTCTTTGGGCCGCGCGAACTTTCATGTTCGCACGAACTTTTCTGCCATTTTGCGTGAGAAAATGACCCATTGGAGGGTTTCTCGCGTGAAAGTGGTACTCTAACACATGAGATTTCTCCCTGCATGGCGCGAGAAGGAAGTTTCTCGCACGAGATTTCCCAGCGAGCCGCGCGAAGAAACTAAATCTTCACACGAAATCCCATGGATAGTTTCCTAAACACGCGAAAAAATGTGCCAAATTTGACAGGAATTAATAAAATTTAAAATGCTAGCAAGGTTCATCGACCACTTACCGGAGGTTCGTACGCTGCCGGCCGACTGTGCCTCCTGGATCGCTCGAATCGATGCATGCTATAGGGGACCACCATTTTCGCTCAAAGCTCAATTTGCAAAAGTCAAAGGTTGAAATGATTTGAAAATGACCTTTTGGTCCATATATAGGTTTTGACCTAATTTTTCAAAGTGCTTCGTTTTGCGTGAAAACTTCGCCATTACATAATTTGACCACTCTGAATCCATTTTCGTGATCAAAATCAAAACCTGACACTTCTACATAGCACAAAATTGCATTTTAAAATTTTTGGGACCGAGGTGATCGGACGCTTGTGCAGTTGACTTTCTGACATCGCTTTCTTGTCAGAATTATATCTTATCATAATTTTCTCAAATCTTTGACTTTTTTCTTCAAAAGTCAACTCTAGTCAACCCTAGTCAAACTTGGTCAACCAGACCTCAAAATTGCTCAAAATTGATTCTAAATCTTCTAAATTCTTCCACAATCTATTATGAGTTCTTCTTGATCTCTAATTCAATATCTATCTGCGATTTTTCACTCTTCATCATCATTATGACATGTCATCTTTCTATTTCTCTCCCGAGGGGGCAGGATGATTACATCATTGAATCTATTCCAATCAATCTGATCTGATTTTCAAAAGTCCTCATTGCTAGGGGCATCTCATCACTTGGGGCATGTTCAGTTTTTCATATCTCACGGTCAAAACTGGATACTCCGCAATCAATATGGGCATCTTTATTTCCTACATCTCGTCATCTTTTAAATATCTGAGCAATCTAACTCAAATTCTTGAGGATCAAGCTTCATTTTGGAGATGATTATCGAAAACTTATCTATTGGGAATTGGGGCAATCTAACCCTGATTCCTGAGGATCAAGCTTCGTTCTAGAGATGATTCTTAAAAACTTGATATGACCAGTGTCTAGGAAATCTAACCTAGATATTGGAGGACTAAGTTTCATTTTGGAGATAGTCCTAAAAACCTCTATTTACTATCTTTTCAGACAAGTATTGGGGCAATCTAACCCTGACTCTTGAAGGTTAAGCCTCATTTTGGCGATAGCCTTGTGAAAGATGTCAATCTAACCAATGTCTTGGCAATCTAACCTAGATATTGGGGGACTAAGCTTCATTCTGGAGATAGTCCTAAAATCTCTATTGATTATCTTGTTGGATAGGTATCGGGGCAATCTAACCCTGATTCCTGAAGGTTGAGCCTCATCCTGGGGATAAGCTTGTGAAAGATATCAAATTTATTAGGTATCGGGGCATTCTAACCCAGATCCCTGAGGATCAAGCTTCATTCTGGAGATGATTCTTGAAATCTTCATCTATTAGGTATCAGGGCATTCTAACCCAGATTCCTAAGGATCAAACTTTGTTCTGAAGATGACCCTCAAAAACTCTATTTGATCGGCGTCTTGGCAACCTAACCTAGACTTCAGAGAGTTAAGCTTTGTCCTAGAGATAGCTCTGAAATCTTCATCAATCAATCTTTGCATCATCAATCTTTCAAATATATTCTTCTATGCTTCAGGCATCAGACTATTCTTTGAATCAATGCACTGCTCGTACATCAATTCAAAGAGGGGCAAAATGTAATACCCCAAAATTGGCATCTTGCAACCCTAACCAATTTTGTTGCATTTTGTTATTCTTTTGAATCATCAAAGTCCTATTGTACTAGGCAATTCTAATTTTTGACTGACTTTGCTCGACCTAAGTGTCAAATGCAGAAAATCCTAAATCTGCATTAATATACATTATATTTAATTCCTAAATATCTATTGGCTAAACAAACCCTATGATTGAATTAATTTAATTATAAAGTCCTAGCACTTTAATTAAATTAAATTCACCCATTTTAGCTAAAACACATAAAAAGGAATTAAATAATATTTAATTATTAAATAAATATCCTCATTTCAAAGATTGAATTTAATTATTCAAATAATTGAGAAAAAAATATTTATGAGGTCATACTTTATTTAATTAATTAAATATTATCTCAAAATCTTATCTTTAGTTCAGAAATGGAAACTTTGAATTAATTGTGCTTTAAAGAGAAAGAAAACAGTTAAATCAAATAAAATAGTTAAAATCAAAGAAAGAAAATAGTTAAAGCAAAGGGAAAACAATTTATTGTTTTCTTTTAAAGAAAGATTTCTATTTTAAACTGGCTCTTCTATCTGTTTTATTTCAAAAAGGAAAGTTTCTATTCTGAACAACCTCTGAGTCTATAAAAGAACTCCCATTCCTCATTCAAAACCCTTCCTGAATTTTTAGTCATATGCATTGTTAGAATACTAAATTGTTGCTACATTCTTAATTCATAATCTCATATAGAATAATCTCATTTTGCAATAGATTAATTTCAATTTCTAGAATAATCTCATTGAAATCATGCCATAGTTTTAATCTCATTTCTAGTTTAATGGATCATTTAGATTAATCTTGCATGTTTCATTTATAGATTAATCATGGCATTGCATTCATAGAAGCATAAATCCTTCATTCTAGATTGGTCTATGGTTGTGAGACTCTCATTCTGAGAGCTATTTTTGAAACCCCGTCTGGATAGAAGGCAACAGGCTGAATCATGCAGACAGGCAAGATGAATAACCTCATATTCATTCTTGTGTGTATCTAATGAAGAAGGACTATGTTGAAGTGTATGGTTGATTGATAAGGCCAAATTTACCACATACAGAAGTGTGATATGAATGTTGCAGGAACGGTATGCTATGCATGATTAGCAAGCTAAGTTGATATGTTTGTTATTGTCAACTAGATATGGAAATGTCAAAGCGGGAGTTTACTGGCATGGTAATGATAGTTGGTGATTCATGCTAAAGGTGATATGTTATAGAAGATTGATTGGAATGTACTGACATGATGACATTTGCAGGAGATGTTAATAGAGAGCTTGTGGTGAAGATAAGACAACACTTTGTTCTTATTTTGTTTTGTTTAACATAGTATACAAGTGACTTGTGATTCTCATCTTCTTATAAAAACATGGTATGATGTTTTGAAAATCATATGAGAATGAAAAAAAGTCTTACAATACTTTTTACCAACTATAATTTCTTTACATGTTTTTTCATACAAAGATACATGCTTCAGTAAATGGTTTGCAATGAAGTTTAGTTCCTCTCACTCGGATGAAAGGAAGAAGACAATTGGTGACAGTGATCAAAAGCAATAGGAGTATAAAAATTGACATAATGTCATTATTTTGGAAGGTCTCTACATTCCTTTAAAATTCATTTAGTGAAAAAAAAAAAAATTAATGGTGGGTCCCGCAAGACATTTCAAAAAAAAAATTGTTTCGCAAGAAAGTTGAGTCTCGACCATGCTTGACTGTGAAATAGTGAATGAAGGAAAAGTGAATGAATTTTCTCTTCCTATCATTCATGCGACAAGAAAGTAAATAGGGCAGTGATAGGAAAAATAATTGTGAATTACAAAATAATAATTGTTAAAAAAAATGTAATTTCAATTTAAATCATAATGGTTAGTACACATCATCTACCACATGGGATGAATGAGAAGATTCAATAAAGAAGACATTTTATAGAAGAGATAATCAGTTTATTGTCATTTTAGTTCTTGGATAGTTAAACTTCTCTAACTTCTTGATAGATAAGGGGAAACATGATTGTGGAAGTTGTTGATGTGCTTGATCGATCAAAATAAATACTGCATCATTGTGAACATGGGATTTTCTAGAGAAAAATATGAAGAGGTAGACTATTGTTTTGTATTTCCATTGAAGAGATGATAATTTGTTTGTTCAGATAGAGATGGTTTGGAGTTTATATGAATGACAGGTTTACATCTCTATTTGTGTATATACATAATAAAATTGGTAACAACATTCTATTGTGATATTTATTATTGTTTCTAATTCCATAATGTATTTATGACTAGTCATAGTAGTGAATGTGTATTTTAATTGAGCGTTAAATGGAAAAGTTATTTAAATATGATTGTGAATAAGATTTTGGTTGGGATTTGAACATAACAATGGAATAACATTTGTTATTATTAGTGTCATTTTCATGTACGATTTTTTGTAATAATTTGTAGAAGCTTTGTGATAGGATTATGGTTGTAAGTTTGTTTGAGGATGAAAAACACTTTCGGTGAGATTGTAGACCTGATAGAAGCACATTAGTATTGTAAATGAGGTGCAGGAAGGCAACATTAAGTTTGTAGTGTTGAATGGAATGTTTTATGTAGAGGTATAGGAGGTTGTTTATGTAGATATATTATTTGAGAAGATGTATTGGCATGGTTATCATTGATTGGTGCAAGTGAGAGGAAGAGTGGCAACGCTAAGTCTATGGTGTTAAGGGAAGAGATTGAATTTTTCATGTTTATCATTGTTGACAAGATATAATTTTGAATTATTTGTATCAATTGGTATGTATGGAAAGAGAGTAACCCTCTAAACTAGTTTTTCTTTGAAGATTTTTGTAAAGGCGTTGGTACTCCTTAGAGTAGGTGTTCCTAAATGTATAAGGGGTTGGTTTTCCTAGAGTTTTTCTAAATTGTTAAGGGGTTGGTGCTCCTAAAGCTTGTAAGGGGTTGGTTCTCCTAGAGTTTGTTCTCTGAATTTTGGCTAGTAAGACCTAATAAAATATATTTTTACAGTGGTTTTTTACCCTTAGGGGTTTTCCACTATAGATCTTGTGTCATGATATAATACTTGTATTTTTTTATCTCTTTCATATCTTATCTAATGTTGTTGATTCTATTTATTTATTTGATACAAATATTAAATACATCAAGTTAAATTTTTTAATTGATTAAGAATCTTCATGTTTATATAGATCACTAATATATTCTTCCTCTGAGTGATCCTAGTATTCCAAAAAGTGGTATCAAAGAAAGGTTCCCTTTAAGAAGTATAATCAACTTGGGTTGATCATGGTAGATTGAATACCATAGGTAAGAAGTGTACGAACAAGAAGATGAATTTTTCTAAAGAGAGAGTTGTCTAATGTGCAAGATGTTGGTGTTTTTTCTAACATTCTAGATTCTAAAGAATGCAATACATATATGGTTGATGAGTATTAGACTGATATGGAAACTGATGAAGAATAAGGAGTGGTTGATCTTGAAGAATAACTTATTGCTTCCCTAGATGTGATCAAGGATCTAAAATAAGAAAAATAGAATCTCAAGGTACATCTAGAAGAAAGCATCAAGGTTAATAAAGTTGTAGTAAAACATTATTATGAATCTAAAAAACTATTGATTTTTTAAAGAGTCAAGTTTTGGAGAGAAAAAAGACACAAGAAGAAATAGAAGTCAAAATAAAAGACAAGTAAGAGGTGTGAAATAAAATTAGAAAATGAGCTTTCTTCTTTAAGAAGTTTAAATGATAATTTCTCTTTAAAGGAACAAATTCTGAAAGACATCGTGATTCTAAGTTTGCAAACTGAAATTGAAGAACATAGGAGAATAGTAAATGTAACAAGATCTGATCTATAGGTTAAATAGATTGAGTGTCTTAAACTTGAGGTAGAAGTAGTTTCTTTTTGAAAGGAATTTGAGAGGTAAAAATCTCAGTCTGGAAATTTTCAAAAGTTTAATAGCAGAAACAATATGTTATATGAAATGTTGAAAGACAAAGGAACTCCAAGGGTCGTATTGGCTTAGGGTATGAGATAGGAAAGAGATCTACATTTCAAAATGAGTCTAAACATGAGATAGTGTTTTCTACTATAGGTGGAAAGAAGTTCACAGTTAAGAAAACTCCAAGGAAGAAAGTAGATCTCAGTCATCATATTGTTTCCCCCTTGAAGTTGAAGACAAGAAGAAATTGGCGAACAATGTTGATGATAGAAGAAAATATGAAGATATCAATAATGAAAGGAGAATAAGTGTTTTCAGATTCACTAATTCTCCATGCTCTTGGGATGATCAATCAACAAGGTACAATTACTCTTTTCATGGCTATTGTTATGGTTGCAATAGTTATCGCCATAAGGTTGCAACTTGAAAGTTTGTTGATAAAAGGTGGTTTGGGCTTTAAAGAAGAAATTATTTTTTTTCAATGAATCAAATGGGTTATAGCTATCATAATTTTGGACATAAGGCTGCTGATTGTAGAATATCTCCAAAATCTATCAATAAAAGTATATTTTTTAAAGATAAGAATATAGGATGTTTTAAATGTAATAAGCTTGGCCATATCACATTTTTGTAGAAATAGTGATGAAAGAATGCTTAAGGACCATGAAAAGAATAAATGATTGAATATGGTTCATAAAATAAAGCATATTCAAGATGGTGATAAAGATGAATCCATGAAAATCTACTGTACACTACATGCACATGTGTTTCCATCTAGGTCTTGAAAAGTAGCAAAGACTCCGAGGGATTTTATCATGGAAATGTCTTTACGCCTATGAAAAAAATATCAATAGAGTAGTGTATGATAAACTTGTTGACAATATGATGATCTCAAAATTTTATTGGTACATTATTCATCAATATATTTAATGTCAAAATTTTTAATGAATAGTCATTATCATTTTGACAAATTAAGTAGATTTGATTTCATTGTGTTTAGAGATCTCGAAGTGTAATTAGAAATTAGTATCTTTTATGTTTGTATACTAGTGACATTTTCATTTGAAAGCTATGACTCATAGTGGAGGTTTACAATTGTCAGACTTAAATCAGATTATGTTTGTCTTTATTACTGGTGTATTCTGACAGAAGTGTGTAAGTTTGACAAGAATTGATGGACAACAAGCCTATGGTCTATAAAGTACAATCAATGTATCTTGTGAAGTGTTTAATTATTTAGTTTCTTGACTCATAACAACATGGTGCATTTAATACAATGGTTATGACAAATACTTCTTGATAGCTTTTTATCGTAAAGAGGAATTGGTTGAATTTCATAAGTGTTTGTCATTGCTTTAGTTTTTCACTCATATTCTTAGCTTTGAAGTTTTCCATGATTCAGTTTGAATAAAAAAGTCAAGATGCATGCCAAGTATAGAGGTAATAGAGATTTAAAAAATATGCAACATGAAAAGGAGTACAAAAAGAAGAATCAAAATAGAGGCATGAAATGTAGGGATACTAGTCAGTGGGTCAAACAAGATAGTCTTGTCAATCCAAAACAAGAGAAGAAAAGGATTTTTCAATATCTCATTGGAGACTACTGAGATAGTATTGAGATTATTTTGAATGCATCAAAAGGTGAAGAGGATAGTAATTGTTGTAAAGGAAACATGAGGTTGAGAATGTGCATCTTATACATCTTATGGAAGACAGATGATAATAGTGCAAACCAAGATCATACTTTCCAGCCACAACATTGTTGATCATATGTATGATTATCTAGTCTTGAATGATTAATGTGCAAGAACTTGCAAGTGCTGAAGATACATAGTCAAGTTCACCAGTTTTTGAATGTACATCCTCAATGAAAATTACAAAAGACCAACATATCTTGTAGAAAGGTTATTGAAGAGGCATGATATGATCAATGGAGGAGAAAAAGATAATATTTGCAGGATAGTTAAAGAGGTGAATTGGAAGGATGCTAGTTGTGTTTGAATTTGATAAAGCATATGAAATTATAATATCTTTTTGAATGTATTTTCATGACAATGTTCAAGTAATTAGATATGCATCTTGAAGATTATTTTTCACAGAGATAATGAAGATTAATAACAAAAAGAGCAAGTGCTGGTGCAGATATACAGAACAATGAGGTTATGGTGGATATGATAATCTACACTTTCAAGGATAGAGAATACAATGGATGTGATAGGTATATCTTATAACAAGTACATTGAGTTGAGTTATGATATTGTAACAACCACAATCAAAGTATGATTGGTAGAAATCAAGGAGGATAAGTTCAAAATAAGCATTTTGAAAAAGGCAGTCTCATCTTAAGATGAAGATTCATAGAGGTATGAATATCTAGACAACAATGATCAAGGTTCTTTTGTGAAAAGAAAGGTGTATAGGGTCTGATTATGCATACTCAAATGAGGGTTAGTAGCACCAATTTGCAATGAAATAAATCAATCAAACTACCAAGAACAAACCTATGAATAGTAAAATAATAAGCATTAGAGAGGAAAACAAACAAATGCAAGCCACAGTGCTTGAAGCTTCGATTGCTCCTCTTTACTCCTTCTAAAATGTTGTGTTGATGGCGCTCAGTATTGTTATTGATAGCATATGTGACTTGGGAGTGTTGAGAAAATAAGATCAATGTGATGATGATTTCTCTCTATGCTTCATACAAGAATCTTGCAAAGTAATTGTGCACAATGATTCGAAATCCATACCTCCTTCAAATGGTTGAGAACAGTTGATTATATAGAAATGGAAATGATTTGGACGGATGAGATTGATCCTAGAAACTTGAGAATGGATGGCTGAGATCAAAAGGATCTTGAGAAGCAATCATTAAACTCTGCCTCTTAACTGAAGAGAAGAGGGGATGGTTTAGTCAACTAAAGAATTGATTGTGAGTTACCTCTTGGAACTAAAGAGTTGATTTTGAGTTACCTCTTGGAACTGAAGAGTTGATTTATTTGAGTATTTATTTAATTTTAGAAATTAAAATGCTCAAACATAAGATAATTCAATGATGAATTATAACTGATTGAATGCTTGAAGATGTTAAGTTGATGATCACGTAGCTATAGAAAGTTAATGCAAGAAATTAAATCAATTAATGTATTGAATTTTCATTGATGTCAACTTGATATAATCTAATTGATTATACACATAGTGTCAAATACTTTAGAGAACTAGAGAGATAAAGGTTACGCTATCAGTAATGCATAAAATTTTAGTATGTACTAAGTGACAACAAACATAGATGGCTAGTGCACCCTGATGGATAGAGAAACCCGAGAGGAAAGTCGTAGTGATATCCGAGAGAGAAACCCGAGCAAGCATTACTGACAAGAAGAATCAATGAAACCTGAGAATAAATTCACATTTTTACCTGACGGACAGAAAACCCCGATGGAAAGACAACCCTGATGGACATACAACCCCGATGGAGATTCCTAAGGAGATGAAGTGTTGACCAAGCTAGCAAGGAGTTAAACACCAAAAAGAACTGAAGTTTAGAAATGACAAAAGACTTAGCTGGCAAGAGCTAAAGAAGGAGTTAATTGGTTGTTAATATTGTTTTCATTGACAAGTTAAAGCTAGAGATAAGTGAGAGATTTAAAACCATTTTGTTTTAGTTGTCTAAGATAAATCTACGAGATAAAACTGAAGTAAATTTTTAAAACAAGATTGGCTAGAATTGCGGATCATGCCAAGAACAAGAAAGTAAAGGACTTAGAAATGGTGAATTTATTTCTATAAAGAGACAAGATAATTCATTATGAATTAGTGGTGAATAGAGAAGAGGATGCTAAAGAGAAAGTGATGAAGTAAGACTTCAATCATACCTAATCAATCAAGTTGAAGAACAGAGCTCATTCTATGGACACCGAGCAATAGAGAAGCACAGCATCACCAAGCAGAAAGAAGTGGAGCAAAGTATTGAAAAGAAACATTGATCAAAAAGGTATTATGAGATTACAATAGATCTAAAAAAATCTGCAAAGTATAGTTTTATATGTTAACAGATCATTTACTGTTTCAATTTAACCATTGGATCAGAAAGTCTCTTAACCAAGTAGGACTTAACAATCCATTATATATTGATATACATCCTAAGGAGTATCAAAATTTTTGGTCATGAAGATAGCATAGAGATTCCAAATATAAAGTGACAAACTACATAGGGTTTGGTCATAAAGATAGCATAGAGATGCCAGATATCAAGTGAAAAACTATTCTATTTAAATCCTCTAACAAAGTCACACCTAACAATGTGTTTGTAACCTTTAACAGGGTTAGGTCTTTACCAAGATCACTTTAGAAGAAAGAAAATTTTGGGTTACCTTTCCCAAGTGGTTTTTCCCTTAACAGGGTTTCCACGTTAAAAATCCATGTGTCAAATTTTTTTGAGTCATTGCTTTCATGTTTTTCTTTACACATTACTAAAACAAGATTGATCGGTAAACTCAAAGTTATTTACTGTATTTGGTAAATGAAAGATTTTTATTTGGTAAACATTAAGAATAAGGTTTAACAGTGAACTTCGATCAGTAGTTATTTGTTAAGATTATTTCAAGGCATACATCTTGTAGGACTGAAGATAACTAGAGGCTTAATATTGTGGTACTAATTTTTTGGGTTAATTTATTGGAATATTTTTTAGGCTACCCCCTCTCAGTTATTCTAACAACTGGTATCAGATCTTGTGTGCTTAGAAGGAAGGTTTTAAGACTTAAGTAAAAGATCACAAGATGAGAAAACAAGATGTGCCCAAGTTAAAAAAAGACAACTTTGCATCATGGCAAAGCAGAATAAGACTCCACCTATTAGGTATTAGAAATTATATTACTCAATACTTGGATACTAAATATGTGTTTCCTATAGGACCTCACACACTTGATCAATTGAGATAAAAGAATGAGCACAATTGCATGATGATAGAGCTTTCTTCCTCACTCTCCGATGTTGAATTTGAAGATGTCAAAACCTGCACCTCTGTAAAGAAAATGTGGGACAAATTGAAACTGGTACATGGAGGAGATGCTAATGTACTAAGAGCCAAGGTAGAAATCCTAAGAGGGAGGTTTGATGACCTAAGGATGAAGGAAGGAGAAAATATCACTCAGTATAGCTGCAGAATAAAAGAGGTAATCAATATTATCTGAAGAGTTGGAGGTGTACTTGAAGAAGAGACAGTGATAAGTAAAATCCTAAGAACCTTACTTCCTATATATGCTATTAGAGTATCTGCTATACAAGAAATGAGAGTAGTAGAAAACAATAATGTTACTCTAGATAGTCTGATTGGTGGACTGATTTCATTTGAGATGAATAACTTTGATAATAGTGTTTTACCATCTATAGAGTCTACATTCAAATCATCTTTGAAAATAAGTAAGTCAAGTCATAAACACACTATGAGGAATGATATTGAAAGTGATAGTGATGACCAAGGAATTGATGAGATTGAAGCACTAATGGAAAGAATAGTGTAGAGAGGAAAAGGTAAATTACCACTTGTATGTTTTAATTGTAAAGAGATTGGACACTTTTCTACTAGAAGTCCTAACAAAAGAAAAGAAGACAGAAGTAGTGACAGATCATATGAAAAGAAGTTTGATAGAGGTGATGATAGAGATTACCAAAGAAATCGAAAATCTTACAGAAAAGATACCCAAGACTACAAGGACAAAGGGAAGAAAGCTTGTTACCTGGCTGAGAACAAAGCTGGAGATACTAGCACCGAATCTGATGAAGACATTGAGATGGTATTTGTAGCCATGAAGGATGATTCAGACAAACAATAAAGGTATGTTGAGACTGCACTCATATCTAAGGTTAGTAATAATTATGTCTAGATTATAGATAGTGGCTACACTCACCACATGACCGATGATAAACAAAATTTTGAAACTTTTGAGTATTATAATGGTGGATCAGTAAGAATGGGTAATGACTCACCTTGTCCAGTTGAAGGTAAAGGAACCATAATGTTGAATAACCTGATCAAATGTGAAAATGCATACTGGGTAAAAGAACTTAATCATAATCTATTGAGTGTTTCACAGATGAAAAACATAGGTCACCGACTAGAATTTGAGAATAAGAAGGAAAATATCTTCAATGAATTAGGAAGGTTGATCGGAATTGGTGAACAGACAAAAGGTAACCTATTCTATCTTGATGATATTAACACCACTTGTTTAATAGATAGAAATGAAGACATATGGTTGTGTCATAATATATTATGTCATGTGAATTTTTACAACATGATTAAGATAAGCACTAAAAGGAAAGTAAGAAGCTTACCGAGCATGTCAAAGCCTGAGCATATCATGTGTAAGAATTGTCAAAAAGGTAAAATGACAAAGTCTAGTTTCAAGAGAAAAAACCATACATCTAATGCTATTCTAGAATTATTCTATACTGATCTATGTGTACCCATGAGAACAAAGAGTTACTATGGTGATAGATATTTCATTCTCTTTCTAGATGATTATTCTAGAATGATGACAGTTATTTTCTTAAAAGAAAAATCAGAAGCATTTAAGATGTTTAAATGGTATAAAGCTATGGTAGAAAAACAAAGTGGTAAGGAATTGAAATGCTTAATATCATATAGAGGAGGGGAATTTGTTTCTAATGAATTCACTAACTTTTGCAACGAGCATGGAATTAAAAGATAGGTTTCTGCACCAAGAACACCACAACAAAATGGGATTGATGAAAGAAGAAATAGATCTATTGTTGATTGTGCAAGAATATTGATGATAGAAAAAAGAATCAGTCAAACATTCTGGAGGGAAGCTTTCAGTACTTCTCTCTACATATTGAACAGAGTACAATTGAAGAAAGACACCAAGAAGACACCCTATGAGCTATGGTATGGTTACACACCCAATGTAAGTTACTTCAGAATTTTTGGAAGTCAATGTTATATTTTGAAAGATGATAGAAATGGAAAGTTTGACTCCAAAAATGATGAAAGAATCTTTCTAGGGTATTCCACCAAAATCAGGGCTTATAAATGTCTTAACTGTTAGAGTAGTCATAGCATAGCTAATAATTAAATCACTTAATTATTAGTCTATTTACTCTATGCTTAAGTTACTTAGGCAGCGCTTATATTTCTCTAGGGTTTTCACCTTTAGGGTTTCGTGATTGCTTTTATAAGGATTCACTTCTTTGCATTTCATTACCGAGATTGTAATCTATTCATTATTGTTGTTAATAGAAGCTTTTTTCTTGCAACATGGATTTCATATCTCTGGCTTTTTGGCCTCCATAGTCTTCTGTCTTTTGCTTTCTTCTTGTAACAGTTTTGCATGCAGGTGTTCTTGGGAAGATTTGTTGTTTATCAAATCTAACATGGTATTAGAGCTCTCCTGCTGTTCGTTGTTCTTGTTTTGTTGAAGCACACCAGATAGAGGGTTTCAAAGTTTTTCCAGTATTTTTTGTTGTGTTTCAGGGGCAAGCTTTGGTTATGGTCACTTTGGGCTCAAACAGACATTACCATTGAGCTCAGAGGACCCCAAAACCCCAGAAATGACATAAAATTTGTCCATTTTGGACTACTGGGCTCTGAGGCAAAAAAAAATTTGGTTTTTGTGCCGTACGACAAAGAAACCGAGGCAAAAATTTAAAAAAAATTTTAAAAAACCTAATTTTTCAAGGTTTTTTGGCATTTGTTTTAGCGCGGGCAGTTGATTTAAAAATGCGCAGCCGCGCCACCACCGCTGCTCCTCCACGGCCCAGCCAGCGCACGGCCTGCACCGCCCTCCGAGGCCCCCACTGCCCGGCCCCTCCGGCCCCCGCTGCCCTTGCGGCCCGCCCACCGCTGCCGCCCGGCCCCGCCGGCTCCCCTGCGCCTGCGCTCCGCCCAGCTCAACAAACCCCGCCACCAGGCCGCCACTCGGCTGGTGGCACATTTTTTGGCAGCCCCCGCGAGCTCTACTGCTAAGCAGGTGGTCACATGCATGACCAGGGGCTGCGACCCAGCCCCCTGAGCGCACCATGCGCCCAGGGGCCCAAATTTTTTAGCCCCAGGGACTTATTTTTTGCTTTTTGGGGCCTTTCTAACCCTCCTGGAGTTTTTTCGCTCTAACTTGAGCATCCGGGGGTATTTTTCTGACTTCCATATACCGTTGGAAATCTGTTTTCAAGAACTTTCTGATGATGGGGGTTAGGGTTTTGGGTTCTACCATTTCAATAGCATTTTTTCTGTTGAAGTCTGATGTCTATTTTTGCCTTCTGGGAGTCATATCTGGCTCATCCAGACTCTATTTTTGGCAAACGAGATATCGTCGGAAAGCTGGTTCAGTGAACTATTCAGTGGCAGAGATATTTTTCCAGATTCTACTCTAGGTTTTCTCTCCTCTAAGTTTGGCAGTTTATGCACTCTGGTGGATTGCTTGGGTTTACAGGTCCTAGGATCTCTTCTACTGTACTTCTGGTTCACTCTTCTTTCTGACTTCTGAGCTTGTATGTTTCTTCTGTAGCATTTTTATTCTATAAATATACTGAGATAAAGTGCCTACTTTTGTATTTCTGGGATCTTGTACACCTTGTATGGTTTTAGTACTTGCACTCTGTTATAAAGTGTCATGGGGGGTTATGACACTTTTTCCATTTTAGGCGCATCCACCTTTGTCAAGTGAGTGTACCTTCCATGACATCAGCCCATGCTGTGTGTTGATGACACCGCCCTTTATCCTATGTTTGTACTTTTATTACACTGTTGGTGTTCCTGGTTCTTCTTCTGCAGATATTTTTGGCATTGCATTTTAGTGTTCCTGTCACCTCTCCCAGTTCAGCATTATGGGGGGGTTCACCTGTTGGTTCTATTGCTTCTTGGTTCAATTGATCAGCTCTTCAGACATTGTCTTCTCTACCTGGTCATGCACTTCAGTGGGGGTTCGAGTAGTTTCTCCTGACAGAGTTTACAGTTCCTTGCTTCAGAGATGTTTCTTGCTCATTCTTGTTCCTTTCTTTGGGACACCTTTTTCCCTAGATTGAAGGCTTAGTTTCCTTCATCTAGTTTGCTTTCTTGTTTTGGGTACCTGATCAGGCCTTGTTGCCGGGACCCATCTTTCCTGCTTTCTACAGTAGTTTAGCTGTTTTGCTTCTCCCTAAGTTACACTTAAGGGGGGGTGTTAGAGTAGTCATAGCATAGCTAATAATTAAATCATTTAATTATTAGTCTATTTACTCTATGCTTAAGTTACTTAGGCAGCGCTTATATTTCTCTAGGGTTTTCACCTTTAGGGTTTCGTGATTCTTTTTATAAGGATTCACTTCTTTGCATTTCATTACCGAGATTGTAATCTATTCATTATTGTTGTTAATAGAAGCTTCATTCTTGCAACATGGATTTCATATCTCTGGCTTTTTGGCCTCCATAGTCTTCTGTCTTTTGCTTCCTTCTTGTAACAGTTTTGCATGCAGGTGTTCTTGGGTAGATTTATTATTTATCAAATCTAACATTAACAAGTCCTCTAACAAGATAATTGAAAGTGAAAATATCAAAATAGATGAATATGCAGAGAAAAATGATGAGAAAAGCATAAAAGAACAAGAAGACTACAACCAATTTATTTATAATGAAGAACCTAACACTCTGTCCAAGCAACAATGTATAGCTCCCGAGCAACAAAACATTGCACTCGAGCATCGGGCTGCAAATACCGAAAATCAAGAAATTTCTCAAAATGATGTTCTGACCGATGGAGATCATAATGAAGGTTAAGATGATGATCAGAATAATGAACAAAGAGATGAACTAAAAATTTTCAAGTATGTCAGAAGACATCATCCATAGAACCAGATCATAGGAGATAAGAAGGCTGGAGTGAGAACAAGAAGTAAGTCACTAAACACTAGATGTTTAATTTGTGATTTTGAGCCTAAATCTGTTAATAATGCACTTGAAAATGAAGAATGGGTCAGTTCTATGAATGAAGAAATAGAATATATTGAGAAGAACAAGACATGGACACTAGTACTGAGACCAGATGACAAAAATGTCATCGGTACCAAATGGATATTCAGAAACAAGCTGAATGAGAATGGAGAAGTCACAAGGAAAAAAGCAAGATTAGTATGAAATGGGTATGCACAAGAAGAAGGTATTGACTATGGTGAAACCTTTGCACTATTGCTAGAATATAAGGAGTATGAATTTTATTTTCTTATAATGCATTCAAAGGATTCAAGCTATACCAAATGGATGTCAAATCTGCATTCCTAAATGGACTACTAGAAGAAGAGGTATACATTGAACAACCAGAAGGGTTTGTTGATCTAGATAGGAGGAACATGGTATGTAGACCACACAAAACCTTTTGTGGATTGAAACAAGCACCTAGAGCCTGGTATGAAAGACTTAACTCCAATCTCATAAGCATTAGATTTGTAACAACAAGTGAAAATAGCTATATGTATTTAAAAGAAGATACTAATGATAATATTCTGATTGTTGAAATATTTGTTGATGATAACATATTTGGGGGTAATGATATGTTATGTATATCTTTTGCTAATGAAATGAGAAAAGAGTTTGAGATTTCAATGTTTGGGGAGATCAAATTCTTTCTTGGTCTACATATTCTTCAACAAGATGCAGGCTTATATATCACACAATCCAAATACATCAAGGAAGTGTTGAAGATATTCAAGATGGAAGATTTCAAACTAGTTGGAACACCTATGGATACTAGATGTAAGCTGAAAAAGGAAGACAAGTCAAATAAGGTAAATCATACCCTATATAGATCAATGATTGGAAAACTAATGTATGTTGTTCATACCAGACCAGATATAGCACATGCAGTTGGAATAGTTGCAAGATTCTCTGCTAATCCCAAAGAATCACACATGACTACTGTCAAAATAATTTTGAGATATCTAAAGAACACCAAAGACTATGTCTTATGATATAAAAGAGAAGGCAAATTTGAGCTTCAAGTCTATACAGATGTTGATTGGGATGGAAACTTAGATGAAATAAAGAACACAATAGGAGGAGAATTCTTTATGGGTGATAGACTTGTAATATGGATCAATAAGAAGCAAGGATGCATCTCACAATCTACTGCAGAAGTAGAATATGTGGTTGTTGTTGCAAAGTGCTCTAATATTGCATGGATCAAACAACTACTGGAAGGTATGAATATGAATATTCTTGAACTAGTGGTTATCTATTTTTATAATACCAGTGCAATAAAAATTTCAAAGAATCCAGCCATGCATGCTAAGACTAAGCATATTGCTATCACGTATCATTACTTGAGAGAACAAGTGCAAGAAAAAGAGGTGATACTAGAATATGTTCAATCCAAGGAACAATTAGCTGACATATTCACCAAGCCATTGCCTAAAGATAAATTTGAGTACCTAAGAAAGAGACTAGGGATCTAACCCTTGTCTATTGGTTAGTAAGTTGACTAGGAGGCTGCATCAGCCTACAAAAAATCAAAAATTCATTCATGTTGATGCAAGCAAAGAGATGGACTGCAAAGATACATCAGTATATAGAAAGGTACATATCTGCACCAAAAACCAGAGTCATTGTATTGTTGATGGATAGGGAAATTCAAGGAGTATATTATAAAAAGGAAAAAGGATATACTTTGGCATTATTGTCAAAGGGGGAGATGACTTGAGAGAGATGTAACCTGTAAGGGAGATAATATCCAAAGGGAGAGATTACATATGACATATCCATCATGACTATCAAAAGGGAGAGAAGTATCATAAGGGAGAGATGTCTTATTACTGTCAAAGGTAAAAGAGATTATCAAGGAGAGGAACAGTCAAAGGGAGAGACAACATTAGAGAAGAGACTAACTCAGAAGCTGCTACATCTATCCAGTGAAGGGATTGAAGATTGAAGAAAGAACTTTGCAAGAAAAAAATCTAAGCTATATGAGGTTACCGAGAGCTTGACATTTGCATTGGTTATAGAACAAAAAGATTGGTAGATTGATGAACTACAGCTAATATATTTCATATTGTATTAGTAGTAATGTAGTGTGTTGCCATCAATGCCAAAGGGAGATATTGATGAACTATAACTGATTGAATGCTCGAAGATGTTAAGTTGATGGTCACCGAGCTGCAAAAATTTAATGCAAGACATTAAATTAGTTAATGTATTATATTTTCATTGATGTCAAATTGATATAATCTAATTGGTTATACAGATAGTGTCAAAGACCTCAGAGAACCAAAGAGATAAAGGTTTTGCTATCAGTAATGCATAAAAGTTCAGTATGCACTAAGTGACAACAAATACCAATGGTCAGTGCACCCCAACTGATAGAGTAACCCAAGAGGAAAGTTGTAGTGGTACCCAAATAAGAAACCTGAGCAAGCATTACCGACGAGCAGAATCAATGAAACCTAAGCAGAAATTCATAGTGTTACCCGATGGATAGACAACCCTAATAGAAAGACAACCTCGATGGAAAGACAACCCCAACAGACAGACAACCCCAATAGAGATGCCCGAGGAGAACTGAAGTGTTAACCAAGCTAACAAGGAGTTAAACACTAAAAAGAACTGAAGTTCAGAAATGACAAAAGACTTAGCTGTAAAGAGGTAAAGAAGGAGTTAACTGGTTTTTAATATTGTTTTCATTGACAAGTTAAAGCCAGAGATAAGAGAGAGATTATAATATTTTTTATTCTAGTTGTCTAAGAGAAATCTACGGGATAAAACTAAAGTAAATTTTTAAAGCAAGATTGGCTAAAATTGTGGATCACACCAAAAAAAAAATTCAAGGACTTAGAAATGGTGAATTTTGTTAGTAATAACTGAGAGGGGGGTTGAATCAGTGGCCTCAAAAATTAATCTTTAAATCAACCCTTTAAACTTATAACCACAAATTATATCTCAAGTTATCTTCTATCCTACAAGATGAATGCCTTGAATTACTTATATCAATTTACTACTTATCAGATTTCTCTGTCAAACCTTCTTCTGTATGTTTACCGATAAGTAGTCATCTATTTACCAAAATACTATAAATATGCAGAGTATACCGATAAATCCATAATCAAATATGTAAGATACAAAATAGTAAAGAAATGAATCATACACACATAACACATGGAAACCCTGTTAAGGGAAAAACCACTGGGACTGGTACCCCAAGTTTTCACTCTTCTGAAGTGAGTCCTATTAAGAGCCAACCCTGTTAAAGGTTACAAACACACTGTTAAGTGTGAGCTTGTTAGAGGATTTTATACATATAGGTTGTCACTTAGTATCAAGTATCTATTGCTACCATCCTTGAATCAACCTCTTTCTTAGAATGTCAATAGGTATTGGGAAACTCCAATGCTACTTTCATGAATCAACCTTTTTGGCACTCCTTGAGATCTACCTCAATATATAGAAGATTGTTAAGTCATGCTTAGTTAAGAGACTTGATGCTTCAATGGTTAAATTGAAACATTATGACCTATTCATATTGCAACTTGAATTGCAGATTTGCAGATCTATTTAAGTACATTACCTCTCTGACCAATGTATCAATTCAATCCTTTGTGCTCCATACTTTATTCTCTGTGATGTTGTGCTCATTGTTCGTCAGTGTCTCCAGAATTCCTTAGCTCTTGCTTCAGCTTGTTTGATCAGTACTACATGAAGTTTTTCTTCATCAATTTCTCTTCAGCATCCTCTATTTTATTCACTCCCCTTAATCCCCTTTTAAAATGAATTAAGCTTGTGTCTTATATAGACATAATATTCATTATTTCTTGGTTCTTGATTCTTGACATGATAAACAATCTAGCCAATTAGATTTAAAGCATAAATCTTGATTTGGCTCTAAGATATCTTCTTTCCAACTATACAAATCATCATTAAATCAATCACTTATCTCTGGTTGAATAAAACAAAGTAGACAACCAGTTAAGTCTATATTTAGCTCTGCCAACTAGATATTTTATCCTTCTCTAAACTCTATGTTTTGTCAATCACCACTGCAGTTAGTCATTAGTGAAAAATGACTAATCTATCGGTGAGACTTTAGTTAGTTTTTTGATCTCCGTCCATCGGGCAACACTAAAATTCTGTCTGTCGGGTTACTCTGTGTCTTTCTCATCGGTCAACACTGTAACTCTGCTTGTCTGTATTGCTGTGCATTTCTTTGTCGGGAAATATTGTGACTCTATTCTATTACTCTGACTATCGGGTGCACTCCATCGGTGTATGTAGTCACTTAGTGAATACTTGACTTATATGCATTACTGATTAGCATAGCCTTGATTCATGAGCTCTTTGAAGTCTTTGGCATTATGTACATGATCGTACAGATTACACTAAGTTGACATCAATGACAATACAATACATTAACTGATTTAATGCCTTGCATGATCATCAACTTAACATCTTCAAACATTCAATCGGTTACATTTCATCAATCTCTCCCTTTGGCATTGATGGCAACATACTATATTATCACACTATACTATTTCTAATACAATATGAAATACAACAATTTGAAATTCATCAAACTACCAATCTTTTTGTTCTGATAACTGATAAAAATGTCTGACCATCAGTAAGCTCTATTTTACCTTAAATTTAATTCTTGTAGCTTTTTATCTTTCTTCTTCTGATGTTTTTCATTCTCTCCTTGTGTTAATTTCTCTCCCTTGACTGTTATTATCTTTTGATGTCCCTTTTTGTTTTGGAAACTCTCCCTTTGTATCAGCAAATTCTCCCTTTGTATAATCTTTCCATACAATCTCTCTCCCTAAGAATATAATATCTCCATGTTGGAGTAATGTGATAATGAATAATCTCTCCCCCTTTCCAAAAGGATGTGATAATATGAATATCTCTCTCCCTTTGACAGCAATGCCAAACAAATATCTCACAAATATCTGACATTAATGTCAAGCAATATTTTCTCTCCATCCATAATATATTC
Source organism: Thuja plicata (assembly GCA_018584345.1). Lineage (NCBI taxonomy): Eukaryota > Viridiplantae > Streptophyta > Pinopsida > Cupressales > Cupressaceae > Thuja > Thuja plicata. Next base: position 129,174 of record MU226743.1, on the reverse strand, counting down.
CTTGAATTTCCCTTATCCATCAACAATACAACAATATGCTCTGGTGCTTGGTGATGATATATACCTATTTGTATATAGATGTAGCTTTGAATTTCATCTCTTTGCTTGCATCAACATGAATGATATTCTGATAATATGTAGGTTGATGCAACCTTCTAGTCATCTTACTAACTAGTAGACAAGGGTCTGACCCCTAGTCTCTTTCTCAAGTACTCAAATGCATCCTTGGGTAGTGGCTTGGTAAAGATATCAACCAATTGTTCCTTTGATTGCACATACTAAAGTATCACCTCCTTTTCCTAAGCTTGTTCTCTTAAATAATGATACTTGATGGCAATATGCTTTGTTTTAGAATGACTAGATTTTTGGAAATGTTTATTGCACTTGTATTATCACAATAGATAATTAATGGTTTTAAAATTTTCATATGCATACCTTCCAGTAATTGTTTTATCCATGCAATATTTGAGTAGTTTGAAGTAGCAACAACATACTCTGCCTCTGCATTAGATTGTGAGATGCGTCCTTGTTTCTTGTTGATCCATGTGACAAGTCTGTCACCCATGAAGAATGCTCCTCTAGTTGTGCTCTTCTGGTCATCAAGATTTTCAGCCCAATCAACATCGGTAAAAACCTTAAGTTCAAATTTGCCTTCTCTTTTGTACCATAAGCCATATTCCTTGGTATTCTTGAGATATCTTAGGATTCTTTTCAGAGCAGTCATATGTGATTCCCTGGGGTTAGCAGAAAATCTAGCAACAATTCCTACTGCATGTGCAATATCTGGTCTAGTATGTACAACATACATGACTTTTCCAAACATTGATCTGTACAAAGTTTGATTTACCTCTGATGTCTTGTCCTCCTTTTTCAACTTACATCTAGTGGCCATCGGTGTTCCAACTAGTTTGGAATCTTCCATCTTGAATATATTTAGGACCTTTTTAATGTATTTGGACTATGTAATAAAGATACCTTCACATTGTTGCACAATCTGTAGACCAAGAAAGAACTTGATCTCTCCAAACATAGAAATCTCAAATTATTTTCTCATCTCATTTGCAAATGATTTTTATAGCATATCATTTCCTCCAAATGTGATGTCATCAACAAATATCTCAGCAATCAAAATGTTCGCATCAATATCTTCTTTTAAATAAAGATTACTATTTTTACTGGTCCTTACAAATCCAATACTTATAAGATAGGAATGAAGTCTTTCATACCAGGTTCTAGGATATTTTTTTAATCCATACAAAGCTTTATGTAGTCTACATACCATGTTTCTCTTGTTTGGATCTACAAACCCTTCTGGTTGTTCAATGTATACCTCTTCTTCAAGTATTCCATTCAGGAATGTAGACTTGACATCCATTTGATATACCTTGAATCCTTTATATGCAGCATAAGAAAGTAATATTCTTACTCCTTCTAGCCTAGCAATGGGTGAAAAGGTTTCTCCATATTCAATTCCTTCTTCTTGTGCATACCCCTTGCATACTAGTATTTCCTTATTTCTTGTGACTTCTCCATTCTCATTCAGCTTATTCCTAAATATCCATTTTGTACCGATGACATTCTTGTCATCTGGTCATGACACAAGTGACCATGTCTTTTTTTTCTCAATCTACTCAATTTCATCATTCATAGCACTTATCCAATCTTCATTATCAAGTGCAGCATTGACAGATTTTGGCTCAAACTCACAAATTAAACTTGTGTTTAAAGACATACTTCTTGTTCTTGTACCAGCTTTCTTATCTCCTATGATCTGGATCCCTAGATGGTTCCTTCTTACATATCTTGCAAGTATAGGTACAACTCTTTGTCTATCAGCTTGATCATCATTTTATTCTTCAATCTGTTCTTCAAACCTTGCACATTATTTTGATCATTATCCTGACCATCGGTATTAGTAGCATAATTATCGGTTACAACATTCTATTGCTCTGGAATTAAGCATTGTTTCTCAGGTAGAGTGTTAGGTTCCTCATTGTAAGTAAACCTATTGTAGTCCTTTGGTTCTTTAGTGCTTTCCTTTTCATTCTTCTCTACAAATTCATCTATCTTTACATTTGCACTTTCAACAATTTTGTTAGAGGCTTTATTGAGACATTTATAATCCTTTCTCTTGGTAGAATACCCTATAAATATTCCTTCATCACTATTGGAGTCAATTTTTCCATTTCTATAATCTTTTAAGGCATAACATTGACTGCTAAAAATTTTGAAATAACTTACATTAGGTGTGTATCCATACCATAGCTCATAAGGTGTCTATTTGGTGTCTTTCTTTAATTATACTCTATTAAATGTGTAAACAGCAGTACTAAGAGCTTCCCTCCAAAAGATTTGGGTGATGCCTTTCTCTATCATCATGTCCATGCATAATCAACTATGGATCTGTTCCTTCTTTTAGCAATTCCATTATGTTGTGGTGTTCTCAATGCAAAGACCTGTCTTTTGATTCCATGCTCATTACAAAAGTTAGTGAATTCATCTGAAATAAATTCCCCTCCTCTATCTGATATTAAGCATTTTAATTCCTTACCACTTTGCTTCTCAACCATTTCTTTGTACCATTTAAACATCTTAAATCCTTCTGATTTATCTTTTAGAAACATGACTATCATCATTCTAGAGTAATCATCAACAAAGAGAATAAAATATCTATCTCCATAATAACTCTTTTTCTTCATAGGTCCACATAAATTAGTATGGACTAATTCTAGAATTGCATCAGATGTATGGGTTTTACTTTTAAAACTAGACTTTGTCATTTTGCCTTTTGAAAATTCTTACATATGATGTTGTCGGGCTTGGTCATCATCGGTAAGCCTCTGACATTTCTCTCTTTGCTAATCTTTATCATGTTATCAAAATTCACATGACACAATATTTTGTGCCATAGCCATATGTCTTCATTTGTAGCAATCAAACAAGTGGAGTCAATATCATTCAGATAGAATAAGTTACCTTTTGTCTGCTCACCGTACTAATCAAATTTTCAGATTTATTTGTGAGGCCTCACCCCGACCCATCATAGCCTTACTGCTCGATCATACTTTGATACTTTATGTTTTGATACATTGATACACTTTTTGATTATCCTAACAGAGACTCGAGATATTATGTTATGATGATGAGTATATTGTGTGGATTACATTTTGATATGGATTAGACCTAGATCAGATGGTTGTATTTTATTATATATGTTTAGATAAGTGAACTGATGAGAAGATCAAATCATGATTAGACTTTATTATTTCATGGATGATATGTCATGATGATATGGAATCTGTATGTTTTAAACCTTTCTGTATGGAAATTACAATTAGGAATTTAATCTTGGTATTGATTGATGTTGCTAATTATAAATTGAAAATATATATATATTGCATGCGATTTTTATTATTCTGGACTACTGATGCTCGAGTTTAGTGTGCAGGAAAGAGAACCATAGAATTTTTTAGAGAACCAAGACTAAACACATGTGAATTGAGTAAACCAAGGTTTAATCCAATAAGGGATTGAAACCTCGTTGTAATGTGATCCTTGATGTAAACGTAATCTGAATGTGTGTTAACAGTTTATTACTCATGTTGTTATTGTTTAGACATATCATCGTGAATGTGATGTGTATTTTGTCTTGGTGTCACTTGACACTTGTGTTGTCCATGTGAATTATGACATGTCAAATTAGGGCTTGGGAAGGAATCACCAAACCTAATAAGATGCAATATTAATTCCACTACATATAGATGTCTTGTAGGGATCACATCAAGTTGGAACTCGAATTTGAACTTTAGGGGTACTTTGGAAGAGTCAAAAGTGACCATAGAATGTATTTTTGGCCAAAATTAGTTAACCCTAAGGGGTACTTTGGGTTAGGGATAATTTTTACCTATCGAGTAAGCCTAGATCACCATTATGGCCCTCCAAAATTCCTACCTTTCAAAAGTGGCGAAAATAGAAGAGAGCCACATGCATTGACTTGACCCACACTCCATACTAAACTCACATTTAAGAGGGAAGACAAGAGGTAAGGAAAAAGGACTAAAGGTCATGTCTCATTAATGGCTAAGTCTTGAGTACACTTTAAGGGCCTTTTTAAAATATTTAAAAAAACTTAGTGAGTGTTCACCCACTCTCCAATGTTGGAGACAATTAGGTTTGGAGGAAGAAAGGAAAAAGGATAAGGGCTCTTCTCAACCACACTATTGCCATTTTCTTGGACCAAGGTTAGTGGATTTCTTATCATGGAAGAATGCTTTTTCTGTTGATCTTGCATGATATTGTTGAGTGAATATGTAAACCTTGTATGGATTCTTTTATGTAATCTTGTAATGTGTTGTTGAATGTAGAAGTTGATGTTATGTGTTGGGTTTGGGATGCATTTGAGTTTTGTTTCTTCTCTTGTTCTTTGGATT
>MU226743.1:98773-124563 GCA_018584345.1 Thuja plicata | reverse complement strand
CTCCATTGTAGTGAGAGTCTCTTCTCTTGGAGAAGAGGGATAATTTCATGGAGTATGGGCTCCATGAAGCCATGTTGTAAATATGGTTTTGGTATAGAATGACCAAATTGTGTATATGGAAGGAATTTCAATTTTAGCCTTGGAAAGGCATGGGAGAAAAATCTTGTTGAGAGATTCGAATGTAATTGCATTCTCCTCCTTGAAAAATCCCACCTTCACCCTACTTCAATGGGTTTGAAAAGCCCATTTGTGAAAACATTGGTTGGGAGTAATTTGTTGTGCATTTGTGTTAGTTGTGAAGCTTTGAAATGTGCTACCTTATTTATTATTGGTTCTCCAAGCTCGAGGGTGGCCTCTCTTGAGGCCTTAGTTGGGAGGTGAGCTCCCATGGTTCCCTTCATATTTTATTGCAGATTTTAAAACCAAGTTGGAAGTGGAAGATTTTAAAAGAAGCCTCCTTTGGTATTGTGGAGAAAGAACAACTTTGTAGTTGCATGTTTACCTCTTGTGTTTGAGGATCATTTTTATCAAATGTTGTAAAGTTCATTGTAAGCTTATTGAACAAAATTTATCAAACTATTATTCTTGTTGTAATAATTTCATAGCATGTAATTTTAAATTTCTAAGTTAAGGACACTTCATGTTCTCCTTGTGATTTTGAAATTTTAGCTTAATTAGACCTATATTTCATTCTCAAAATCATTGCATTTCCATCACTTGAAAATAAGTGATTAAATTAGTAACATAGTAAATTATAGCAATTGATGAAATAATGAGAATAATTACCTATTATTAGTGATCAATTTCAATTGTATAAGGTTTGGGCAACAAAAATAAAAATAAAACAAATTGCATGTATCTTTTTTTTTTTTAAAAGTATACAAACACACCACCATACATTCCCATAAAATAGAGCTTATAACTCTCTGGAAAATGTATGGGGAGGGATTTAATTCCCTCCCCATACACAAAGAATATTCCATTTAGATACCATTCCTAACTCCCCTTTATTATCCCCTAATCATACCCTTTAGTTACCCTCTTAATGCTAATAAATACCCTTAAGGAAAAGGCTTAATCTTTCTCACTACCCTCGTGGGTCCCACCATATCTTTATCTCAAATCTCTCCTTACCCCCAATGCAAAATTTCAGAGGGCTGACATGTTTTAATTTCATCCCCAAGAAAATAAATTATCTCCACTATTCGATGCATATGAGTTGACCTTTCTGTGTACCTTCATTGTTCTAAAGTATGGTTTTTAAAACATAGGTTGTGATTGGCATAGGGTCCCACCCCCCTTCCATGGAGAAATTTGCAAGTCCTATGTCTTGGGCTTGTTGCCACTTAGTCCCTTGTCCCCATGCAAAATCCCATGCAAAAACTTCCCCTTAACTTGTTCTACACTTTGGAAAAGTGCTTATTGTGGTCCCTACCTTCTTGAACTATGTGTGAGTTTTGAAAAAGGTTTTTTTTTTGTTACCCTCATGCATTTTGTAGGCTTTGAAATGTTTGAAAATTCACACCCCTTTCCCCACCCACTTGGCAAGTGGGCCATGGGGAAATGGGGATAGATAGGATGTGACCCCTTAGGATAGGTGATAGGTGATAGGGGTAGGTTGTTAGTAGATAGGTGATAGGTGATAGGTAGGCTTAAGTATATTGTTATAGGTAGTTTATTAATATTTATAGATTTAATTGCATAGTTAATTTAGTTTAGTATTCTACTTTTTATTTAAAAGATATTATATTTTCTCCATTATAGACATTATTATAAATGGATTATTAATTTTAGATAGATTAAGTTTGTAATAGATTTAAATTTTGATTTATCTTATTTGAATTAAGTGGTCCCACTCAATAGATGTATTTCACTTAAATTGTGTTATTTAAATACTAGTTTCGAAAACCTTAGTATGGGTAAAAATTATAGAATAAATATACATTAAGGATGTAAATTCCTCATTGGTTAATTATAATAATGTAAATTTGTTTAGACATAGTTTATTTAAGTGTATAGTTTAGTTTGAAACTTTAAGTTTTATATGAAATATATATATGTTTGCTATTATGTTACGGAGTTGATTCTTTATTGTTATTAAAATCATATAATTTTATTTAGATAAAGTTTATTTAGTTGTATAGTTATTATTGATTTACAGATGAAGTTTCTATGTGGGATACTTAGATAGATGTTAATGTCGATTAATTAAAGTATGTTGCCTATGCATTTTGAAAAGTTAGAGGTCAATGTAAATTTTCTAATTGAGATCAATTTAATATTTTATCAAGAAATTTAAGGACTATAGTTTTATGGGAAAATTGTATAGCAGAGTTTAATTGTTGTTAGGAGGATAAGGGTTAGATTAGGTTTTGATTATTGAATTTTACTCTAGTGGTTAATGATTGAAAGTAAATGGGGACTAGAATTTAATGAATAAGTTGTAACTAAGGTTAGAAAACTAAGTGATCATCAGAACAATCTATTTCAACTTATGCATATACCCTGCAATTCGAAGACAACCCTTACCGTGTTAACTCATTACCTCCAATACATCCCTGTTAGTGGTTTACACTTGCGTATTAAAAAAAAAATTATATGTGTGTTTTGCCCTAGTTTTGGGCATGACATTATTGAAGATCTTTTCCTTCTTATTTTCAAATGCTACACTGTGACATGAATTATTCAATTGAGAAATACTCAATAGATTATAATTCAATCCATTTACCCAATAATCATTTTCACATTTTATCTGGTTATTCAACATTATGGTTCCTCTACCGTCAACTAGACAAGGTGTGTCATTACCCATTCTTAATGAACCACCTTTGTAGTATTCAAAAGTCTCAAACTTTTTCTTATCACCGGTCATATGGTGAGTGCAGCCACTATCTATGATCCAAAATTCAATTTTTTCTAACCTTAGATATGAGAGTTGTTTCTACATACCTTTCTTCATCATCATCTGAATCATCATTTACAGCCACAAAAACCATCTCAATGTCTTCATCAGATTCAGTGTAAATGTCATCATCTTTGCATTTTGCTAAGTAACTGGCCTTCTTTCCTTTGTCCTTATAGTCTTGGGTATCTCGTCTTTCTGATTGTCGATAGCTTCTATAATCACCTCTATCAGACTTCTTTTCAAATGATCTTTAATTACTTCTATCATCTTTTCTTCTATTAGTACATCTTGCAGCAAAGTGTCCAATCTCTTTGCAATTAAAACAAACAAGTGGCAATTTACCTTTGTATTTACCTTTGCCTCTCTACATTCTTCTGGCCATAAGTGCTTCAATTTCATCAAGGTCATCTTCTTCACTTTCACTATCACTATCTTTTCTCATTGTGTTTTTATGACTTTATTTACTTATTCTCATAGAAGTTTTGAATGCAGAATCTATATTTGGTAAGACACTATTATCAAAGTTATTCATCTCAAATGAAATCAGTCTTCCAATCAAACTGTCTAGAGTAAAATTTCTATTTTCTACTACTCTCATTTCTTGAATGGAAGATACTCTAATAGCATAAGTAGGTAGTAAGGTTCTTATAATTTTACTTACCACTGTATCTTCTTCTAGTACACCTCCAACTCCTCAGATAGAATTGACTACCTCTTTGATTCTTGTGTTGGACTAAGTGATGTTTTCACCTTCTTTCATTTTGAGATCATCAAACTTTCCTCTAAGGCTTTCTGCCTTGGCTCTCAAAAATTTCTTGTCACCACCATGTACAAGCTTCAATTTGTCCCACATCTGCTTTGCATTTTTGTAGTCTTTGACATCTTCAAATTCAGTATCGGAGAGTGAGGAAGCAAGATCTATCACCATGCCATTGTGATCATACTTCTCTCTCATTTTTTAAACTATTGGTGCTCCTATGGGAAACACATATCCAGTTTCTAATTATTGAGTAACATCATTACCAATACCTAATAAATGGATTCTTATTCTACTCTACCATGAAGAAAAATTATCTTTGTTCAACTTGGGCACATCTCATCTATTCATCTTGTGATCTTTGACTTAGGTCTTGAAACCTTCCTTTCTAAGAACATAAGCTATAATACCAATTGTTAGTAATAACTAAGAAGGGGGGTGAATCAGTGCCCTCAAAAATTAATCCTTAAATCAACCCTTTAAACTTATAACCACAAATTATATCTCTAGTTATCTTCTATCCTACAAGATGAATGCCTTGAATTACTTATATCAATATACTACTTGTCGGATTGCTCTGTCAAACCTTCTTCTGTATGTTTACCAATAAGCACTCATCTATTTACTAAAATACAGTAAATATGTAGAGTATACCGATAAATCCATAATCAAATATGTAAGATACAAAATAGTAAAGAAATAAATCATACACACATAAAACATGGATTTTTAATGTGGAAACCCTGTTAAGGGAAAAACCACTGGGATCAGTACCCAAAATTTTCACTCTTCTAAAGTGAGACCTGTTAAGAGCCAACCCTATTAAAGGTTACAAACACACTGTTAAGTGTGACCTTGTTAGAGAATTTTATACATATAGGTTATCACTTAGTATCGGGCATTTATTGCTACCATCCTTGAATCCACCTCTTTCTTAGACTGTCAATAGGTATTGGGAAACTCCAATGCTACTTTCATGAATCAACCTTTTTGGCACTCCTTTAGATGTACCTCAAAATATATAATACTATTAAGTCCTACTTGGTTAAGAGACTTGATGCTTCAATGGTTAAACTGAAACACTATGACCTATTCATATTGCAACTTGAATTGCAGATTTGCAGATCTATTTAAGTGCATTACCTCTCTGACCAATGTATCAATTCAATCCTTTGTACTCTATACTTTCTACTTTGTGATGTTGTGCTCACTGTTTATCGGTGTCTGCAAAATTCCTTAGCTCTTCCTTCAGCTTGTTTGATCAGTACTGCATGAAGTTGTTCTTCATCAATTTCTCTTCAGCATCCTCTATTTTATTCACTCCCCTTAATCCCCTTTTAAAATGAATTAATCTTGTCTCTTATATAGACATAATATTCATTATTTCTTGGTTCCTGATTCTTGGTGTGATAAACAATCCAGCCAATTAGATTTAAAGCATAACTCCTAATTTGTCTCGTAGATATCTTCTTGCCAACTGTACAAAACATCTTTAAATCAATCACTTATCTCTGGTCGAATAAAACAAAGTAGACAACCAGTTAAGTCTATATTTAGGTCTGCTAGCTAGATATTTTTTCATTTTTTGAACTCTCTATTCTGTCGGTCACCACTGTAGTTAGTCATCGCTGATAACTGACTGATCCATCAGTGAGACTTTAGTTAGCTTCATGTTCTTCATCTGTCAGGTAACACTAAAATTCTATCCGTTGGGATACTTTGTGTCTTTCTTTTTGATCAACATTGTAACTCTGCTCATCGGTAATGTTGTGCGTTTCTTCGTTGGGAAACACTATGACTATATTCTATTACTCTAACTATCGGGTGCACTTCGTCGATGTATGCAGTCACTTAGTGAATACTTGACTTATATGCATTACTAATTAGCATAGCCTTGATTCATGAGTTCTTTGAAGTCTTTGACATTATGTATATGACCATACAGATTACATTAAGTTGACATCAATGACAATACAGTACATTAACTGATTTAATGCCTTGCGTGGTCATCAACTTAACATCTTCAAACATTCAATAAATTACATGTCATCAGAATTTATGTCTATAAAGAGACAAGTAATTCATTATGAATTAGGGGTGAATAGAGAAGAGGATGCTAAAGAGAAACTGATGAAGTAAGACTTCAATCAAACTTGACCAATCAAGTTGAAGAATAGAGCTAATTTTGTGGAAACCAAGCAATGGAGAAGCATAGCATCACTAAGAAGGAAGGAGTAGAGAAAATTTATTGAAAATAAACATTGATCAGAAAGGTTTTATGAGCTTACAATAGATCTAAAAATCTACAAAGTATAGTTTTATATGTGAACAGATCATTTATTATTTCAATTTAACCATTGGATCAGAAAGTCTCCTAACCGAGCAGGACTTAACAATCCTTTATATATTGAGATACATCCTAAGGAGTATCAAAAGGTTTGGTCATGAAGGTAGCATAGAGATGCCAAATATCAAGTGACAAACTACACAGGGTTTGGTCATAAAGATAGCATAGAGATGCCAGATATCAAGTGACAAACTATTCTATTTAAATCCTCTAACAAGGTCACACCTAACAGTGTGTTTGTAACCTTTAACGGGGTTGGCTCTTCACCAAGCTCACTTTAGAAGAGTTAAAATTTTGGGTTATTGATGCCAAGTGGTTTTTCCCTTGACAAGGTTTTCACGTTATTTCCCTTGACAAGGTTTTCACGTTAAAAATTCGTGTCAAATGTGTTTATGAGTCATTGCTTTCATGTTTTTCTTTACACATTACTAAAATATGATTGATCAAAAAACTCTAAGTTATTTACTGTATTTTGATAAATGACAGAATGTTATTCGGTAAACATTAAGAATAATTTTTAACAGTGAAATCCGAGCAGTAGTTATTTGTTAAGATTATTTCAAGGCATACCTCTTGTAGGACTAAAGATAACTAGAGGCTTAATATTGTGGTACTAAGTTTTTGGGTTGCTTTATTGGAATATTTTTTAGGCCATTGATTCACCCCCCACCCCCCCTCTCAGTTATTCTAACATTCAATTCTATTTTGATTTAAAATAGAATATTTGAGTAAAATTAAATTAATTTGATGAAATTAATTTAATTAGAAGAATAAAGTAATAAGTTTAAATATTTGATTTTAAACTTTAGGAAATTGAATTTAATTAATTAATAAAGATTAATTAATTAAGGCTGATTAATTAAATAAAATTAAATATTTAATTAATTTTGGGGAAATAATTAAATGATTAGATGATTGGATTTATATGAAATAAGATGATTAATTAATGATTAAAAAAACTATTAATTAATAGAGGAAAATTAGTAATTAAATGTAAGGTTGCAAGTCTATCCATTTTAGGGTATCTACATTTGCCCCTCTTTGATACAATGCTGCATGGCATGTTGTGTCAAAGATTCTTAAGTTTTTGATCCTACCCTAGCTTGCCCCAGCGATAGTAGGTGGATTTATACCCCCTCAACAAATTTGAGCGAAAAGATATGGCGAGAGCATCAATTTGTTGATAAAACAAAATGTTTTTCATAGCTTCAAACAGATCATGATAAAAGTTCAAGATATTCTATATATTTCCTTTCAAATATTCCAGGGCCCGGGATGATAAAATAGGGCTCCCTGGAGAATTAGGGTTGTTGTTCACCTATTATAAATATCTTGTGGGCCTTTCATTTGTCACTTTGCACTTTGGAGCTCATGATTTCTTGGTAAGGTTTAGCTTTTGATTTCCTTTGTTTTCTTTCTTTTTTTGAGCAATGGTGAACCTTCCTGAATTGATTCGCATTTCTGGCCAAGTTTGTACCATTGGTCGTCCAGAGGGCGTAGGTGGTGTAGTGATTTTCGAGAACCTTTTGTATTTATTACTTTTCATTAATACTTTTTAAATTTATTGGTTTTAGACCAAAATATATATTTGTACCGCAATCGAGCCCATTTTTTCCGTGATTGCAGTTTGTCTTTCACAATTTCTAGTTGCCTTTCACGATTGATAAACATGCCACAAACTTTGTATTTAATACTGCAATTGCTTTTTGACTTTCACAATTTCTACTTGATTTTTGCAATTGGCTTTAAATAGTTTGCAATTTACTTAAAAGTTTCAGAATTTCTCTAGTAGTTTGGAAATTGAATTTTTAGCATATGTCAATTATTTTTGTCACTGCCTATACTATAGTTGTTTTTACTTTTCTTGAGCAGATGGTCGGTGATGTCTTTCAATGTTGAGAGTCTAGGCGACTAGGTTTGGTTTATCATTTTTAGATTATTGATGAGAAAGGGATATCTTGAGGTAGTTGGTCTTATACTGGATTACTTATATTCTTGAGATCATGACCAATAGGGTTCTAATATCCATCTTTCTTGAGAGGTCGCACTTTGATACATGCACTTTTCATTTCCCACTGGAGAGTGCACAGTCACTCTTGAGGATGTGTATCACATCCTGTAGGTTCCTATTCAGGATGCTTTAGTAGAGTTTTCCTATCATCATGAAATCACTACATTATGTGATATGCCTAGTTTTCCTAAGGACCAGCTAGGGATGTATGATCTCTATGATATCCCATGGTCCATATTTGGCCAGGGATTAGATAGATTGATTACTTCATTAGGTGTTCTGCTCCGAATGAGGTGGGTACTATAAACCCTCATTTGAGTGTGCTACTTTATTAGAAGAGCTTGGTCCAAAGATTTATTATGTTCGAGGGATAGGCATAATAGCTCAAAAGAATTTGGCAGGTGTGCGCTTGATTTGATCAAATAAAATGGGTTGTGGATTTGGTTTAGGATTTTTTGGTGTAGCAGAAGTAAAAGGCATTCCTTGTAGGACAAGTGGATTTTAGGGTGTCTGCATTTTCCACTCTTTAATACAATTTTTTTTATCATGTTGTGTCAAATATTCTTCAGGTTTTGATCCTACCCCAACTTGCCCCAGCAATAGAAGGTGGATTTATGCACACTCAAATGAGGGTTAGTAGCACACTCAAATGAATGTTAGTAACACTCAAACAAGGGTTAGTAAGATGATGATCCTGATCCTAGGAGAGGTGGAGAGATAGTTAGGACTAGAGGAGGCAAACCTAGGGTGAGTGGGACTATTCAGGTTGGTCTAGGAGCTATCCTAGAGGAAGAGGAGGGGATGGAGGAGGATGCACCTTAGCTTTTAAGGAGGGTACATAAAATAACTAGTGAGGCCCTAGTAGAGAGAGTGGAGGAGAGAGGGAAGATGAGAGCTGAGGAGATGGTTGTGGTGGAGGTAGGATCCAGCTCAACTGGATCAAGCAATAGCAGTAGTAGTAGTGATAGTGATACTAGCCACAAGGATGAGGAGTCAAATTCATGGGTTTTGAGGGACGATTTTTTGAGAGGTAATGGAGAGGAGGGGGACATGGATGTGGCTATGGGGGTATGGGTGAGGATCCTATAGAGATTAAGTGACTGACTCTTGAGATTACAGATCTTAGGCTCAGATTATTAGTAGTAGAGGAGAGAGAGAGAGAGAGATAGGCTCATGCAGAGGTTAGAGCATATCTAGATTGTGTACAGGATTTATTATTTAGGGATTCTCTGGAGCATCTACAGAGATCAGTTTTTGAGGCCTAGAGAGAGATTTATTACTAGTGCCTTCATTATGAGGATGTTGTTCCTTCTTCTCAGTGTGTTCCTAGTTATACTACATCATAGAGATCCAATAGAGTACAACAATCATAGGCCAGTGGTGTGGCTCCTTCTTCTCAATAGTGTAGGGAAGGATCTGAGATGCCACCCCCTCATTAGCCTAGTGGCGAGGGTGGGGGTAGCATCTCTTGACATGTCTTTGTACCATTGTATCAATTGTACCTTTTTGGTACCATTATGTAGACATTATGTTGAGTTCCTTTATGTCAGACTTGTGAGCTTCCATTGTACTTAGACATATGATATATGAGATGATTCTTATGATATGATTCTATATGATGTGTAGCTTACTTCTATATGTGTCCTCTTTATATGTTGATGTACTTGTATGAGATGTTTATGGTTATATGCACTCTATGTTATTTGGATTATGTTGACTCTTTGATATATAATTTTTACTTTCCTATGATACTAACATATGGATGTAGGATAGCTCTTTCTTATGAATTCATTTTTATTTGATTCATGATGGACTGAATCTATGCTATTTATTATGGATACATTGATAATTGATCTACCATGTATGATGTATGCACATGTTTTCTCTTTCTTTTCTTATGCAATAAATGAATGTATATGTAATATGCACAATGTGTCTAAGTACATGTATCTGTTAGTTAGAAGAAATTTAGTGAGAGATTAGTTTTGAAAAAGAATGAAAGAATGAGTGATGAAACCAAGTTTTTGTTGTACTTTCCAATTTTATTCATTATTGCACCTTATTATGAAAAGGAAGAGAGTAAATGCACCTAGATATTGACCATCTAGATACCACTATAATCTTTGATAACAAGCAGATAAAAGATAAGGAATGTTCAATTATTTTCTAGGGTTTACCTCAGATTGTGGAACTGCATGGCTTCCAGATGTGTGACAGCTGCTATCACATTTATCTTGAATTATCATTGCCCCAGAATGGAACTGAAACACTCCATAAATAGAAAACAAAGAAAAAAAATCATGATCCATCATAGCCACTCTCATCACTTGGTGGTATCCTTGAGTAGCATAAGAACACAATTGTGAAAGATAAATTGACACCAAACTGACATGACTGAGCTAGTTAACAACCTTACTATTCCTTTATTTTCTTGATTTTTGATGTTTGAGTGCGGATGCATCTGGTTTCAGGAATGGATGACTCATATAAGACTGATCTATCTAGTTTTGAGTATATCTGTCACTGTATAAGACAATTGATAGTTTTATTGATGATTGATTTAATCATTCAATTGATGAGAGATTGGATTGTTGATAAAGATGAATCATATGAGTCCATTGTCAATTTGTGAAGCTCATATTTTTGACATTTGATTGATTGTTTTATCATAACTCACTTTTTGATGGCATAAATGATTTATTACTGAGTTTTTTTTTGTAATATTTGATTTTTTTTATGATTGATTTCTTGAGGAAATTTTACTCTTTTTAGGATTTTATCAGGAATTTTTAGATTTTTTTTAGGACTTTTTAGAACTTTTAGATTTTTTCAGGACTTTTTAAGATTGTCCCCTTTTCTGGTAAGCTAGTATAAGCCATGGATAAGTGTGATGTCTCAAAGGGTATTGTACTTCTGGAATAAGCTTGGATATTCAATCTTGCATGCAGGTAGTACAAGCTTAGTCTTTTGGAGTTCCTAGATGGAAAAGACAGACCTTAACACTTGGTGCTTGTTAACCATGTTTTCACCAAGGTACCTTTCCAATAGTGCATGTTTTCCAGGTTTTCACTGAGAGAGAGATTTTGTTTCTCTTTAATTTTTTTCTCTTTTTGTAATTTTTTGTTGTGGCCAAGGCGCCTATTTGCCAAGTTTTCACCAAGGTAACTTATTATATTTTTTGATTTTTTTGTACTTTTTTTAGGATCTTATATGATATATATACTTGGCCTTGAAATCTTAGTCATAGAACATTTTTAGGTGTAGGTTGTTCATATAACTAGGAAGTTGATCTCCTTGTTGAGTTGCCAATTGATATGCCCCATTGTCACATGATTTGATAATGATGTATGGTCCTAGCCAATTAGGCTCAAACTTTCCTGGTTTAACTCTTTCTGCTTGATTCTTTTGATTTTCCACGAGGATGAGATCTCCTACCTCAAAGGTACGTGACCTAATTTTCTTGTCATAATTTCTTCTAAGGAGATTCTAATATCCGTGTAATTGATTCATTGTATTTTGGCACCTCTCATCTAATAATTCCTATTCACTGAGTCTAGCAACTCTCTAGTCTTCATCTGATATGATATGCTTTAGTGATATTCTGAGGAATGGGATTTCAATTTTGAGGGGTAGGATTACCTCTGATCCATATACCAAGGATAAGGGAGTTGATCCTATAGGTGTTCTCACACTTGTTTTGTATGCCCATAATGCAGGATTGAGCTGTAAATGCCAGTGTCGACTAGATTCAATTACTATTTTCTTCAAGATCTTCAGGATTGTTTTGTTAGTGGTTTTAGCTTGTCCATTTACTTGGGGATAGTAGAATGAAGAGAAACCTTATTTTATTTGGAACTTCTCACAGAGATCTTGTGTTTTTGAAAGGCGTACCAAGATCACTAAGTATGATTTTAGAGATCCCATGCCGTTAGATGATGTGGTTTAGTATAAACAGGGAGATCTACTTGTCAGTGATATATGTGAGAGGAATTTCTTCCACCCATTTGGCAAAGTATTTTTTTGCTACAATTATGTATTTATGACCATTAGAGGAAGTAGGTGTAATCTTTCCCACTAAGTCAAATCCCCATTTTGAAAAATACCATGGTGAAGTAATGGGTTGGAGTTCTTGATTTGGTGCATGAATAAGATCTCTGTGTATCTGACATTGTTGGCCTCTTTGTAGATAATTATGAGCATATGTCTCTATAGTCAACCAATAGTATCCCATCCTGATGATTTTCTTTGCTAAATTGTAACCACCTGTGTGGGCCCCACAAACTCCCTCATGTACCTTGTACAAGTCTATATAAGATTTTGTGCAAGTGATACATCTTATAAGCATTCCATCTAGACTTTTCTTATACAAATTATTAGTGAAAAGGGTGTACCTAGAGGCTTGTCAGATAAGGGATTTCTTTTGGTTTCTAGATAGGTCAGGTGGTAGGGTATTGTCTTGTAGGTAATTATACATGTCATTGTACCAGGGAGACTCAGGACCAACAAGGACACACACTAATTCTACTTTTGGAGCCTTGTAGACTAGTATCATGAATTGATCTATGAGAAATTGGAAACTAGTTTCATTACCTCATATTTCGATCAAAGATGCTATAGTAGCCATCGTATCTACACAGTTTTTCCATCATCTCTCTTTATGGGACAAGGTTTTCATCTTTGGTCATGTAAACATTGTTGACTTGACTGATAAGCAACTGGGAATCACCATAAACTCTTAGTTTTTTTATTCCCCATTGTATAGTTGTTTTCAATCCAATGACTAGAGCTTCATATTCAGCTATGTTATTTGTACATGGAAAATGGAGCTGGAAAGATTTTGGAATTGCATCATTTTGTGGAGTAATGAGTACTATTCTTGCACCATGGTTCATATATGATCCATCAAATAATAACTACCAGACTTCTATTTATGGTTGTACTGTAAGGATTGATTCATCTGGAAAGTTGGACACTATAGGTTGATGATCTGGAATTGGTGCTTCTACCAGTTGATCAGCAATAACCTATCCTTTGAAATCCTTGTGATCCATGTATTCAATATCAAACTCACTTAAGATAATAACCCATTTACCGAGTCATTCAGTTAATGCTTCTTTACTCAACAAGTATTTTAATGGATCTATGTGTGAAATGAGCTTTGTTTGATGACTTAACATATAATTTCTTGAATTTTGAGAAGAAAAGAAAACTGCAAGACATGCATTTTCTATATCCAAATAATTTATTTCATATCCCTCCAACATTCTACTGATGTATTAGATGACCATTTCCTTTCCCTGGTCATCATGTTGAACCAAAAGAACACCTAGTGTTGTTTCTATTGCTCATATATATAACAAGAGTGGTCTACCTAGAATTGGTGGCACCAACATAGGAAACTTTAGTAGATAATCTTTGAAAGTTTTAAAATATTTTTGTAATTTTTCTATCCATATAAATATTATGTCTTTATGTAGTAAGTGTTGGAATGGGTGACACATATCTACCAGTTGGGTGATGAATCTCCTGATATATTATAATCTTCCTTGTAGACCCCATAGTTATCTCAGATTTGTTGGTGGTGGCATGTCAAGGATGGCCTTAAATGTTTTTGGTTCTACTTCAATTCCTTTGTGTGATACAATAAAACCAATTATTTGTCTAGCACTAACTCTAAATGTGCACTTGCTTGGGTTGAGTTGCACCTTGTATTCTTGCATCCTATCGAATATCTGACCCAAAACTTTTAGATGAGTTTCTCTGAGTGTTGACTTGGCCAATATGTCATCGACATAATCCTCCATTTAAATGAATCAAATAATGAAATATTTTTGTCATGGCACATTGATAGGTGGCACCTTCATTCTTGAGGCCAAATGGAATCACATTCCAGCAATAAGTACCACATGCACAAGTAAATGTTGTCTAATGTTAATCTTTTAGTACAATTTTAATTTTTCTATAACCTAATAATTCATCCATAAGTGAAAACATTTGATGTCTTTTTGTCAAAGCTATGATCCTATTAATGTTTGGTAATGGGAAATCATCTTTTGGACATGCTTTGTTCAAGTCCCTAAAGTCTATGCATATTCATACCTAACCATAATGTTTTGTAACTAGCACCAGATTGATATCCAGTCCTCATATAAGATGGTTCTTATGAAGCTTACATCTAGAATTTTCTTTAGTTCATCTTTGACAAGTAGAGAAATGTGAGGATGCATCTTTCTTAACCTCTGTTTTACTGGCCTTACATTTGGAAAAAGTGGTAGGTGATGTAGTATGAGCTCTGGATCCAAACCTGGCATGTCAGCATAAGACCAAGAAAATTTGATATATTGTTCTTTGAAAAAATCAATAAATTGTTCTCTTTCCTTAGGTGAAATGGATTTAGCCAAATAGGTGTTCTTATGATTATTTTCATCCCCTAGATTCACTACCTATGTTTCCTTTGCTAGCAATGTTGATTTTTCTTCTTTTAAGGGTAGAAGATCCAACCTTCCATTATCTAGCACCTCAAAGAGGTTTTCACCAGAAGATATATCCTTTATCTTTATTTTTTCATGGTTAGAAAGCGCCTTTCAGTTTTCACTGATCTGTCTAATTCAAAGGAGAATCATGCCTTGTGATCTCTTGATGGTATTCCTTCCTAAAGCCCCATGAAGTGTGCAATGGCTTCATCATTTCCAAAATGTCTATTTTTGGACATCCTTTTTGGTCCCAATATATTAACTAGGGGTAGACTAAACAAAGGTTAGTGTGGGAGGAAGACTCAATTTATGCGAATGGAACTGCAGTGATAGTTCCAACAAATCTAGAATGGGAAGTAGATACACCATCTAAGGAATGGACATTGACATGTTTATCATTAAAGGGTTGATCTTCTAGGCTCATTTGTTCAAATATGTCATTGAGATTTATGGTACTAGTGGATCAAGGGGGATGTCCAGGAATAGGTGATTCAGAGTCATGGAGGGATAACCACTCATACTCATGAGAATCAGTCATGCTAGAATGTTTGTCAGGTATTTCACTTTCCACATCATCCAAGGTTTCTTGATTAAGGGATATTTGGGAATTCATGGTTTCCACTTCTAATGGCAATAGTTGCTGGAGTATATTATTGATTGGGTTATGGCCTTGATTTTTCCCCCAATTTGATTCATCAGTTTCTTTTTGGTCTAATGAAATATCTCGGACAACTATATCAGTTTTGTCCTGACCATATCCTAGGCCTCTTTTATTCCTTTGAGTTGGTGGTAAAGATAATTTGATCAATCCATGTTGTCTTTCCCCCAAAAAAAAATTTCCATCATATCCATATTGTTGTAGCATAGTATATATAGTTCCATATTGTTTCAAGGGTATTTCAACTGTTGGTGTCTCTTGAGGATCTTGATACAACCAATTTTTAATGTCCAGATCAAAGGGGTTTTCTTTAGCTATGTCTCCCCATTTGAAAAATGTAGTAGGTGGACATATGAATATGATTGGTTTTGGAGCTTCAATTGTTTCCACTAGTCTAGGAGTTTTGTATGATTTAGGAGATAGAGGTATGTTGGTGATGGTGAAGGCTTCCTCATAGTGGTATTCACCACACAATTTTTCTTGGATTGATATTTTGACTATCTTTCTTGGTATGCCCTTTGGAATGGAATCAGAAGTGGAAGTAATACTTGTTTCCTGATTCGATGGTACTTGATTATCTACACTATCTCTTATAGTGTTTTAATATTGAAAGGGGTTAATATCTCCCTCTATGATGATCTTTGTGCCTTGGTAGGGAAATTTGATGCATTAATGATGTGTCAAAGGGATAGCTTGCATGTCATGTATACATGGCCTTTCGAGCAACATGTTATATCCTAGTTCAACGTCTAGGATTTGGAATGGAGTTATCTTTAATATTGGCCCTATCTTGACTAGTAATATAAGGATACCTTTAGATGACCTTTCTTCTTTGTCATATGCTCTGATGTTTATTCTTTTTGTGACATCAATACTAGATTCTGAGTAACCCAAGGTTTTTATTACATTTAGAGTACAAATGTTTAATCCATCCCCACCATCAATGAGGACTCATTCGATCGTATTCTTATGTACTTGGAAAAGTAAATTTAGGGGATCATTATAAAGAACTTTGTGTGGTGGTACATCATGGTCTATAAATGTAGCATTTTTGTTAGCAAAAATATAATTTACCATGGTTTGGAAATTTTCTAGAGATATGTCTCGTGGGACAGCTCCATTTTGAAGAGCTTGGTTTAAAGCTTTCTTAAGCTCCGAGGATATGTGTAATAGCTCAAAAATGGATATTTGGGCATGTTTCCACTTGATTTGATCACTAAAATGGGTTGTGGATTTGGTGTGGTATTTTTTGGTGTAGCAGAAGTAGAAGGCATTCCTTGCAGGACAACTTTGGAGTGACGTGTTGTAGCTGCGCAATTGGAATTATTGTCTTTGATAGTGATAGTAGAAACTTGGATTTCTATGGGATTTATGAAATTTATTGTACTATTAGAGGTAGAATATGTATAATTGACCTTCTTGGACTGACTACCAGACACAGAGGCTTTCCCTTTATCATGGTTATGAAAAGGATCATTGAAGATGGTATGATCTGTGGTACCCTTGGATTGAGTATTATTGACATTGATTATTCATTGTTCAATTAGATCTTGTATAGCATTTTCAATCAATAAAAGTTGGATGTCTTATGTCCCTTGACCCAATGATACTCGCAAAATATAATTATCATTCCACCACTTAGGTTTCACAACACCATGCTCAAATTCCTTGATTTCTGGCAAAGTGATCGTATTGGCTTGGATCAACTTTTTCAGTCTTGATTTGATCTATTCTCTTATTGGGGTGTACTCATATTTCAGAAAAGGAAATCATTGTTGGCATTGCATGTCGGGTTGATTTTTTGATACTGCTTGAGCAGTTGGTGTTTGAACTTGGGTATTTTCCTGCGGGGTTTGCATTGTAGGTGTTTGATTTGGCATGGGTGGCCCTTGCAATTCAATCTTGGGTTGATTGTAATTGACCATATTGACATAAATGACACCATCATTGGTGACTTTTTATTTTTGTTCCACCACTTAGCTTTATTAGTTGAATTTTTGGTCGTGGTTGTTTGAGTAGGATCCGCAAGGATTCCTCTTTTGACCACATTTTTATTTCATCTAACACCTCGCTCTATCAGTTGTTTGAAATTGGGAGTGAGTTAGAGTTTTGTAGTAAAACACATGTCTGAGATCATATTATCCATGAACATGACTATTAGATCTTTCTCAATAAAATCATATGTGATTCTGTTGGTTGCATTTCTTCATCTTTGTAAACATTTGACAAAGGATTCCCCTTCCTTTTGTTTGATATCACAAAGGTCCTTGATGTTTACCTTGCATTCTATGTTGTGATGGAAGTGAGAAATAAATCTTTCAGCCAATTCATCCCAAGAGTGAATACCATGTGGTAAGTAAGAGAACCATTCCATTGCTGGACTGGATAAACTCTGTGGAAATAGTCGCATTACGTAAGTTTCATCATGTGCAACTTCAATGCAACTAGCAAAGAATTCCCTGACATATTCCATAGGATTGGTGTTGCCTTTGTACTTGTCAAACTTAGGCACTACAAAGTTTGCTAGAAATGAAGAAATGTGTAAATAATGATCAAAAGGATATGGGTGCAAGTCCTCAGTAGTGTAGGACTTAGTTTGTCCTTGATTTTGCATATCCATCATTTGAGTCTGTAGGTTTTGCACTTGTTGTATCACAATGTCCGTCTAGGACTCGGGAACATTTCTAGTATTGACTCTTTGTCTCATAGTTGGTATAAGAATTTTCATTTGAGTTCCTTGCATTGGGAATCATGATCTTCTTTGGATTTGATATTAATTCCCTAGCATATTATTCTATTGGGACCAGGGTAAATGATGGGCCCAAGGTTGTTGTGACTTTTGTGGTTGAGATCTTTGTTGGAATAAAGATCTATCCCTTGACAGACATTGACTAAATGTTGGACCTACAGAGATTGATATGAGTTTTTGTGAAGCATTAGATCCAAATATAGTAGGAATAGATTGCAATGTCTGTGTAGTGACAAATGGGTTATTTCTTGTCTAAGGCACCGATGAAATAATTTTAGTAATTGATGTGAAAGGCCTTGGGTAGATGCCTGAGATAAACTAGACACCATGGGTGCACTCATTTGGGAACCCATCATGTTTTGAGTGGAAGATGTGCTAGCTTGAGTGGTTGAGCTAGTTTGCATAGATACGGTTGATGCTGATGTTTTAGCAATTGATGATGGTGTAGATAATATTTGAGACACCAGGGGATTCATTTGAGATTTTTTAGTTGTGTTATGTCTTTCCAGTGGGTTCTCATGCCATATTATGGATACATTGAATTCAGTGGGAATTTTGACTCCTTTGTTGATTAACATTGCTAGAAATATTTCAAGATTTCTCTCTACCACTTGTGCAAAATAAGCATCTTGTTCTATGCCCTCTAACTCCTCATCTGTGATATCTTGAAAGATATTTGGCCTTTGGGAATCACGTGGAAGTGTAGGCACATTTTTAGCATATAGCGAGGGATGAATGTGTTTGAATGGGTCTAACTCTTATTGTTGTTCCCATGGGGAAACATGTTAATATAGGATTCATCTTATTGGTTTCTATCCTTTAGCCCAGTATAAGATACTCTATAAGGTGTAAAAGACATGGTTTTATACAGGATTTAACTAAACTTAGTGATGTAAAGAAAACAAAAGGGACAACCTCTGAAAGAGAGTTCAAGATCCTATTTTACAAGGGTAACTCTAAGAACAAACTTCAATTTCTCATGATATCAAAGATTGATGATGATAAGATATGATTTGACTCTAGCCTTAGCTGAGATAGAGTCGCTAAAAAAATATTGATGAAATTGAGATAATGAGATCAAGAGAATCTAATCTAAACTATTGAATTATCAATGGGACATAACAACTGAATTGAAAAAGAGGAATGATCCTAGATGTTTAAGATTTCACTAATTCTTTTTTATTTCACAAGATGTATATACTGACCTTTCACATGACACAGGGGACTTTTCCAAGGTTTCTAGTTGATAAAATGTAATGTTCTAACAGAGGAATCCAAACTGTTTTGGCCAAATAAATGCATAGGTTCTTTGGTCAATTGCGATAGAATGCATGGTCAATTGTGGCACAATGCAAGGTCAATTGTAGCAATAGAAAGATTGATTACGATAATAAAAGGATCGATTGCAATAAAATTCTATCAATTCTGGAAAAATTTTGTCAATTGCAGCAATATGTGAAAGTCTTGAAAATTTGATTGCAATTTGGAGATTTGTCTAATAAAATGATCTTTGGAACAGTGATTCTGGAATAGAATTTTGTTTACACCCTAGACACTCAACATGTTTGACTCATTTTGATAGTGTAATTTTTTGACTTTGCATTTTGGAAACTGATCACACAAGCAAGCATAGTAGACATGATGTTTTGAAGGCTCAAGAATAAATAGTGTATGTTCTACAACTTTTTCAAGTTGCAAGGTTTTCACATGGTCAAAACAAAGATAGAGAGATTAATCTATGGTCAATTAGCTTCAAGATGCAATATTATAGGCCCAATGTTTTTATGTTCTTCATCTCACACAACAATTATCACGCTACTAGGACACGAAGGTCCATGATGTAGGTGCCCTTGTTTTCGCCTTTCCTAGGTATTTTTGTCAAGCTAATGAATATCTCTTTCATCAACACAATACCCTAGAACATATATGTTGGGAATCTTGGGGGGAATTTTTCAACCCCTTGCACTATAATAAGACACTTGTTCAAAGGTAAACCAAGTGGGTCTCTAATTAACTGGGTAATAGTAGTGTTTGTGGCGTCTATCCAATTAGTTTTCACATGTGTGAATCACTTAAGAGCCTATTTGACCATGTTGGCTACTTAGGGATACTTCACCCAATCTAGGATATCATCAACACACCTCGCCCAAGCTTGGCTAGATATAAGATAGAGCTTTGGCCCACATCTTGTTTATATATCAATTGAAAGGATTATCGGTTTAAGGTCATCCTCTAAGGAAGAAGCACTTTCCCTAGGAAGGCCTCTCTAAAAAAAAGTTTTTTATTCTAACAAATTGTGCAAATGCACCAAAGACTCAAAATAAAAGGTTAATCATATTAAGCACCAAAAGATCAAATGTGAACTGATCTATCCTCCATACAAGCACGATTCTTTAATTTTAAGCCCAAACCAAATGATATTTTCTTGTTTAGTTTTAAGAACACCAATTTCAAAATTTCTTTGACTTTGTTTAGTTTTAACCCCATGCCAATTTTATGCACCAAATTGAAAGATGAAATTGTGGTGTTTGAGCATACACTTTTCTTTTTAAGCACCAAAAGAAAAATGAATTGACTTTAGATTTAACCAAAATTAAGCTGCTTCCATGCCACAAGCTATTAAGAAATGTTAGTACCAAAAAATCCTATCAATAAAAACAAATGATATTCAGAAATGCCTGGATTGTTAAAGCCATTAATGCTCATGGTTACTTTATATTTGGCTGCAAAACTCTTAACGCAATCAATATACCTGTTGAAGGATTCAATTTTGTCTTCAGCTATAATTGCCAAGGTTTCCTTTCATTGTCTGTAGTAATGAGTGACTCTTCTTTGGGATTATTTTCATGACCTAAATCCTAAGGTGCATCTGATTATTCTCCTTGCCATTAGTCAATTGTTGAGTCCTGCACAAAAATTGAGAAAGAATCATATTTTATTAACAAAATGATGAAAAAGAGAAATTGAAAAATAATTCTGATAGTTGCAAAATAGAATCTGCAATTGTGAATTTTTTATGTCAGTTGAAAAATTCTTCTGTCAGATACGAAATTTTTTAGGCAATTGCAAAATTCTTCTAGAAGTTGCAAAATTTTGTAGGCAATTGCGAAATTCTTGAAGTAATTGAAAAATTATTCAAGCAATGGAAAAATTATTTTATCAATTGTGAAATTTTGCAGGCAATTGCGAAATATTGTCTAAAATAGAGATCACAAAATGACTTAATCAATTGTGAAACACAAACATAAATTGTGACATTACAAGGAATAATTGTTGTAATAAACCAGGCAATTGTGAAATTCTTTCATCAATTGAAAAATTCTTCCTTCAATTGCAAAATTATAGACAATCCTAAAAAAATAAAAATAAAATGTTGAAACGGCGGTCGTATGGTTGAGGTTGGGAAATTATTTTCCATGCCTGCAAGTGATTATCGGGTTGTTAGATTCACTCCGGGTTCACCAAAATGTATAGGGTCTGATTCTGCACACTCAAACAGGGGTTAGTAGCACCGATTTGCAATGAGAGAAATCAATCAAACTACCAAGAATGAACCTATGAATAATAAAATAACAAGCATCAAAGAGGAAAACAAACAAATTCAAACCACGGTGCTTGAAGCTTCTATTGCTTCTCTCTACTCCTTCTAAACTAATGTGTGGATGGGGCTCAGTATTGGTATTGATTGCATTTGTGACTTGGGAGTGTTGATAAAATGAGATCAATATGATAATGATTTTGCTTTATGATTTGTACAAGAATTCTGCAGAGTAATTGTGCACAATTATTTGAAATCTAGACCTCCTTTAAATGGTTGAGAAAGGTTGATTATATAGAAATGGAAATGATTTGGATGGATGAGATCGATCCCAGAAACTTAAGAATGGGTGGCTGAGATCAAAAGGAACTCAAGAAGCAATCAGTAAACTCCACCTCTTAACTAAAGGAAAGAGGGGATGGTTTAGTCAAGTGAAGAGTTGATTGTGAGTAACCTCTTGGAACTGAAGAGTTGACTGTGAGTTACCTCTTGGAACTGAAGAGTTGATTTTGAGTTATCTCTTGGAACTGAAGAGTTGATTTATTTGAGTATTTATTTAATTTTAGAAATTAAAATACTCAAACATGAGATAATTCAATTCTATTTTGATTTAAAATAGATTATTTGATTAAAATTAAATTAATTTAATTAGAAGAATAAATTAATTAAGTTTAATTTTAAACTTTAGGAAATTGAATTTAATTAATTAATAAACATTATTTAATTAAGGTTGATTAATTAAATAAAATTAATTATTTAATTAATTTTGGAAAGGTGATTTAATGATTAGATGATTGGATTTAGATGAAATAAGATGATTAATTAATGTTTTAAAAAACCATTAATTAATAGAGGAAAATTAGTAATTAAATGCAAGGTCGCAAGTCTATCCATTTTAGGGTGTCTACAAAAGGAAGCAAAGACTAGTCATGCAAAGTCAAGGAATACACTCATCAAAGCGGTAACAAGAGATAGAGAACATATCACAATTCATTTCTTGATGTATGATAATAATGAGTAAAGATGTGGTTTTGAAAGTTAGCAGTGGGTCTGAAAGTCACAAGAGAATAGTCATCATTTGATTTGATTCTTAGAGAACTTAAATTCTCATCCTATTGTTCATGGATATTATCATAACATGAAAAAGAATTGATAATTATAAACTTAGGAGCAGTGGTATGAAGGAAATGTGTGCATAAGGGAATAGTGGGTTATATTGGCTAGAGATGTTTAGGGATAACTTTTTTTAAGTTGGTTTGTTGAAAATTTGTTGACCATTTACAGTGTCCAGGCATGACTACATATTACATCATATGGAAGACATTTGATAAGAAGCATTTTGGTAGTGGGAGTAAGTAGTTTTTTAATTTATCCCTTTGTCATGTGTTGTCAAAAGGGGGAGAAAGGAGAGAGTTTTGACATCAATGACAAAGGGGGAGTTTGTTAGATTTGGCATGTTTTTCATTAATGTAAAAAAATGTGTTTAACTTCATGTATGTTGAAGTGTACTATATATGTTGCAATAATAGTATGCTATGCATGATTAGAAAGCTAATTTGAGATGTTTGTTGGTGTCAACTAGATCAGGCATTGCCAAAGGGTGAGTTTATTGCTATGGTCATGATAGTTGGTGATTTATGATAAAGGTGATATATTGTATAAGATTGATCCAATTATAATTTACTGACATGAGGAGATTTGTAGGAGATGTTAATAGAGAGCTTGTGCTAAAGATAAGACAACACTTTGTTCTCATTTTGTTCTATTTAACATAGTATTCAAGTGACTTTTGATTGTCATCTTCTTATAAGAACATGGTATGATCTTTTTCAAATCATATGAGCATGAAAAAAATTGTTACAACACTTTTTTAATGACTATAATATATTTTCATGTTTTTCATACAAAGATACATGCTTCAGTAAATGTTTTGTAGTGAAGTTTAGTTCTTGTCACTTGGACGACAGTAAGTAGACAATTTAGTGGCAGTGATGAAAAGTGATAGGAGTATAATAGTTGACATAATGTCTCTATTTCACAAGGTATCTATATCCTTATAAAAGTCATTTGTAAAAATAGAAAATTAATGGTGGGTCTTGAAAGAAATCTCAATAAATTTTAAAAGTCATTGCTATCTCGTGAGACTACTATATTCCCATTAAAATAAGATACAAAACTATGAAAACATTTGTGTTTCATAAGAAATTCAATCCTTGATTGTACTTTGACCATGAAATATAAAAATAAGGAAAAATTGAATGAAGTTTATGTTCTTGTCATTCAAGCGACAAGAAAGTAAACAGGACAGTGACATGACAAATAACAGTGGATTACAAAATAGAAATTGTTGAAGAAAATGTAGTTTTTGTTTAAATCATAATGGTTAGTAGAGATCATTTTTTGCATGGGATGAATGAGTAGATTCAATGAAGAATACATAATATATAGAAGAGATAATCAGGCAGTTGTCATTTCTGTTCTTGGATAGTTAAACTTCTCTAACTTCTTGATAGATAAGGTAAAATGTGATCGTGGAAGTTGTTGATGTGATTGATTGATCAAAATAAATATTGCATCATTGTGAAAAATGGATTTATATAGAGAAAAATATGATGAGGTAGACTACTAACATTATCAAATTTCCACAATCCATATTTAATTCAAATTCATTTCTCGATTTGATTGTGTATGTTTTTTAGCATCAATGTTTCGGATCACACACTGTGATCCATCTTCTGATATTTTTTTACAGGGCTTGGTGCTCCTTAGAAAAAGTGTTACTAAATGCATAAGGGTTTGGTTCTCTTAGATTTGGTTCTCTAAATTTGTAAGGAGTTGGTGCTTCTTGGAGTGGGTGCTCCTAAAGATTGTAAGGGTTTGGTGCTCTAAATTTTGGCTAGTAAGGCCTAATAAAAGATATATATGTAGTGGTTTTTTACCCTTAGGGTTTTTCCACTATAAACCTTATGTCATGATGTAATACTTGTGTTTTTTCATCTCTTTCATATCTTCTCTGATGTTTTTGATTCTATCTAGTGATTTGATGCCAATATTAATTACATCAAGTTAAATTTTTAATTGATTAAGAATCTTCTTGTTTATATAGATCACTGATTCACCCCCTCTATCATTGATCCTAATATTCCAACAAAGGTACCTCCTATCTAGTATGACCTTTTTGACTATGTGGTGCAATCTGGGTCATGTGAACTAACAAACACTTTCTAAGAAACACACCACCTGATGACATGTAACTGATTGAATGTTTGATAATGTTAAGTTGAAGATAATGCAAGGCATTAAATCAGTTAATGGTTTGTATTTTCATTGATGTCAACTTGATCTAATCTATATGGTCATGTAAATAATGCCAAATACTTCAAAGAATAGATGGAACAAAGGTTATGCTTTCAAAAATGCATAAAAGTCAAGTATTCACTAAGTGACAAACAACACCGACGGAGTGCACACCATCGGTAAAGCCAAAAGAAAAAAGAAAAAGTCACAGTGATACCCGACGACCAGAAGACAATGTTTCCCGATGAAGCAAAATCACAGGATGCCCGATGAGCTGAAAATAGAGTTACCTGACGAGTAAAATCCATTGATGTCTAACAGACAGAGATCCTGAAGTTGGCTAGAGTCACACCGACGGAACTAGCAGTTGTCACTGACAACTAACTGCAGAGTTGGCTGATAGAACAGAGAGTTCAGAAAATGACAAAATATCTAGTTGGAAAGAGCTAAAGATAGACTTAACTAGTTGTTTTCATTGTTTTATTCGACCAAAGTTAAGTGATTGATTTAAAGAAGATTTGTACAGTTGGAAAGAAGATAACTACGAGATAAATTAGGAGTTATGCTTTAAATCAAATTGGCTGGATTGTTTTTCATGCCAAGAATCAAAAATCAAGAATTAAGGAATATCATGTCTATATAAGAGACGGGCATTACTCATTCCAAAAAGAAGAGAAGGGGAGTGAATAGAAAGAGGATGCTGAAGAGAAACTAATGAAGGATAACTTCATACAATCTTGATCAATCAAGCTGAAGGAGAGCTAAAGAATTTTGCGGACACCGATGAACAGTGAAGCATAGCATCACTGAGCAGAAAATGTGGAGCAAAAAGAATTGAATTGATACAATGATCAAAGAGGTATTGTACTTAAATAGATCTAAAAATCTACAATTCAAGTTGCATTAGAAACAGGACATTGTGTTTCATTTTAACCATTGAAGCATCAAGTCTCTTAACAGAGCAGGACTTAACAGTCTTCTATATATTGAGGTACATCCCAAGGAGTGCCAAAAAGTTTGATTCATGAAAGTAGCACTAGATTTTCCTAAAGCCT
>MU226743.1:63553-94828 GCA_018584345.1 Thuja plicata | reverse complement strand
GGAGAGATCAAGTTCTTTCTTGGTCTATAGATCATTCAACAAAGTGAAGGTATTTTCATTACACAGTCCAAATACATCAAAGAGGTCCTAAAAATATTCAAGATGGAAGATTCCAAACTAGTTGGAAGACCAATGGCTACTGGAAGTAAGTTGACAAAGGAGGACAAGATGACAGAGGTAAATCAGACTTTGTGTAGATTAATGATTGGAAAATCATGTATGTTGTACACACTAGACCAGATATTGCACATGCAGTAGGAATTGTTGCTAGATGTTCTGCTAACCCTAGGGAATCACATATGACTATTGTGAAAATAATTCTAAGATATCTGAAGAATACTGAGGAATTTGGCTTATGGTATAGAAGAGAAGGCAAATTTGAACTTAAGGTGTTTACCGACATTGATTGGGCTAGAAATATTGATGACCAGAAGAGCACAACTGGAGGAGCATTCTTTATGGGTGACAGACTTGTCACATGGATTACCAAAAAGCAAGGATGCATCTCACAGTCTACTGCAGAAGCAGAATGTGTTGTTGCTGCTGCAAACTACTCAAATATTGCATGGATCAAATCGTTTCTAGAAGGTATGCATATGAAGATCTCAGAACCAATGATTATCTATTGTGATAACACCAGTGCAATAAACATTTCCAAGAATCTAGTCATGCATTCCAAGACTAAACACATTGCAATCAAGTATCATTATTTAAGAGAACAAGTTCAAGAAAAAGAGGTGATACTTCAGTATGTGCAATCTAAAGAACAATTGGCCAATATCTTCACCAAGACACTGCCCAAGGATACATTTGAGTACCTAAGAAAGAGACTAGGGGTCAAACCCTTGTCTACCAGTTAGTAAAAGGCTGAAAGCTGCATCAGCCTATATATTATCAGAATATCATTCATGTTGATGCAAGCAACAAGACGAACTTCAAAGCTACATCTATATACAAAAAGGTATATATCATAATCGAGCACCAGATCATATTGATGTATTGTTGATGGATAAGGGAAATTCAAGGAATATATTATGGATCAAGAGAAAAGATCACTTGACATTAATGTCAGATATCTCTGAGATATTTGTTTTCCATTGTTGTCAAAGGGACAGAAAGTTTCCATATTATCACAGTCTTCAAAAAAAGAAGAAAGATTATCCATTATCAGATTACTCCAATAGGGAGAGATCATATCCATAAGGAGAGTTGCTAACAAAAGATAGAGACATCAAAGAACAAGAACAGTCAAAAGAGAGATATTGACACAACGGAAGGATGCAACACATTAGAACAAGAAACACAGAAAGCTGCAAGAATCAAATCTAAGTTAACACAGAGCTTACCGGTGGTCAGACATTTTTATCGGTTATCAAAACAAATTATTTGGTAATCTGATGAATCTCAAATGTTCTATTTCATATTGTATTAGAAATAGTATAGTGTGATAATATAGTATGTTTCCATCAATGCCAAAGGGGGATATTGATGACATGTAGCTGATTGAATGTTTGATAATGTTAAGTTGAAGATAATGCAAGGCATTAAATCAGTTAATGGTTTGTATTGTCATTGAAATAAACTTGATCTAATCTATACAGTCATGTACATAATGCCAAAGACTTCATAGAAACAATGGAACAAAGGTTATGCTTTTAGAAATGCATAAAATTCAAGTATTCACTAAGTTACAGATAACACCGATGGAGTGCACACCATCGGTAAAGCCAAAAAAAAAAAAATTCACAGTGATATCCGACGAGCAGAAGACAGTGTTTCCCGACGAAGTAGAATCACAGGATGCCTAACGAGCTAAAAATAGAGTTACCCGACGAGTAAAATCCATTGATGCCCAACAGATGGAGATCCCGAAGCTGACTGGAGTCACACTGACAGAACTTGCAGTTGTCACCGACAAGTAACTATAGAGTTGACTAACAGAATAGAGAGTTCAGAAAATGACAAAATATCTAGTTGGCAAGAGCTAAAGATATACTTAACTGGTTGTTTTCATTGTTTTATTTGACCAGAGTTAAGTGATTGATTTAAAGAAGATTTGTACAGTTGGCAAGAAGATAACTATGAGATAAATCAGGAGTTATGCTTTAAATCAGATTGGCTGGATTGTTTTTCATGCCAAGAATTAAAAATCAAGAATTAAGGAATATCATGTCTATATAAGAGACAAGCATTACTCATTCCAAAAAGAAGAGAAGGGGAGTGAATAGAAAGAGGATGTTGAAGAGAAACTAATGAACGATAACTTCATACAGTCATGATCAATAAAGTTGAAGGAGAGCTAAAGAATTCTACAGAAATTGATGAACAGTGAAGCACAGCATCACCGAGCAAAAAATGTGGAGCAAAAAGAATTGAATTGATACATTGATCAGAGAGGTATTGTACTTAAATAGATCTAAAAATTTGCAATTCAAGTTGCATTAGAAATAGGTCATTATGTTTTAGTTTAACCATTGAAGCATCAAGTCTCTTAACAGAGCAGGACTTAACAGTCTTCTATATATTGAGGTACATCCCAAGGAGTGCCAAAAAGTCTGATTCATGAAAGTAGCACTAGATTTTCCTAAAGCCTATTGACAGTCTAAGAAGGAGGTTGATTCAAGGATGGTAGCAAATTGAGTTGCCTGATACTAACTGACAACCTCTATGTATAAAATCCTCTAACAAGGTCATACCTAACACTGTGTTTGTAACCTTTAATAGAGTTGGCTCCTAACAGGGCTCACTTCAGAAGAGTGAAAATTTGGGGTACCGGTCCCAATGGTTTTTCCCTTAACAGGGTTTCCAATGGTTTATTACTTTACTATTTTACATCTCACATATGCATTTCTGGATTGATTGGTATACTCTACATATTTACTAAGTATCAGTAAATAAGTTTTGATGCTTATCGGTTATCAAGGAGAATAAGGTCAGAAAAGGAAAACCGATAGACAGTTAATTATTATAAGCATTTCATGGCATGCATCTTGTAGGGACTTAATAATCTGAGATTTATTTGATTGGTGGTTAGTGATCAAAGGATAAATTTTTGAGGCCACTTATTCNCCCCCCCCCCCCCCCCTCTCAGTTATTACTAACACCACCTTCATCAATGTTTCATAAATACAAGAACGTATTACATGCACAGTCATTTTTACCACCCTAGTCAATTATAATGCATCTTATTGAGTTATAACGACTTGGTAGAACATATTTTTAATTGACTTGATATTTCATTCTATTAATGTATGAGGTAATATTGTATGAGGTAATATGAAGACTCTAGGTTAACAATTATCCTCTAGTCCATCAAAAGTTTGTTACAATGGTGAGCAAGACTGATTGTGCCCTTAGTCTCCTTTTTTGTTCATCACAGTGGTGGTTCATGACATGGCTTAATGGCCTCCTTTTTTTCTATATGTCTAGTCTTTGTATCAGGCATTAATAGGTCAATCTTTTGGTGCAATGGTAATCACTAGTTGTAACAAGTGGTATCAGATCTTGGTCACAATTTTGAACCCCATGCTTGTGTTAGGGGGAATTGTTACAATGGTGAGAAAAACTTATTGCACCCTTGGTTGGTTGTTCAACATGGTGTTGGTTTGTGACATGGCTTAAATACCTCGTGTTTTTTCTATATGTCTAGTGGTTGTATCAAGCATTAACATGTTGATATTTTGGTGTAATGACAAACGCTAGTTGTCAAAAACTCATCTACTTTTACCTCACATGAAAATACAACAAAATTCTATTAGAATTAAATTATTTCAATTAAATTTGGACTATGTTTAAGAAAAATATTAAATTCTTATGCAAGTGTGCACACATGAGAAACCTTTTCTAGGCATGCATACCTGTATGAGTTCCCATGAAGTACATCATTTCATTTTTAATCACATTTAAACCCTTGTGGTTTACAATACTCATCAATAATTAGTGCTCACTTAATTCATATAAATGAGAAGTTCATTATTTTCAAACCTAAAGGCCTCTTGATAAAATTCTATGCATATGATTACTCAAATCATAATGACTTGTCTTAGTTTCTCCTCAACAAGCTTTATTTCAATTTTCTATGTTTGTGATATCTTTGTTTTAGGAGGAATAATCTATGACCTTTCTTTAGTTTCTACTAAACAAAATTTGTTTCAATTTCATCTATCTATGATGTCTTCCTTTCAAGAAGAAGAGTCTATTTTCTTAATTATACTATTTTGAATGGTCCAATGCATGTTTAGAACAACTAGATATTTTTTTTATGTAATAATTCACAACTAAAAATGATGTGTGATTCCCTTTCAAATAGGGTTCAAGAACATATATATTCTTTCTTCAACTTGATTTGAAGTATTGATGAAGCGTACTCCCCTTTTTCAATCAAACACGCACAACACAACATGGAAATAAAAGAAAATTGCAAGAACAAAATAATGGCAAGAACAAAATAATAGAAAATTGCAAGAACAAAATAATGGCAAGGACAAAAACACATCCTTTCTATTATCTTCAATGAAATGACATAACAATATTTTGAAAAGTAACATGTTACAATCACATGGGCATTTTCATTATAATAATATGTAAGGCAGAGCCATAATCTACACTTCTAGAACTGGACCCTAAAATCCCCCTTCAACCCTATATAAGTAGCACAATTAACCACCTTAGAAGATTCTAGAAAGTGAAATTTTCCCATGTTGGCGCCCAACAGTTCAATTTCCCATCTTAAGTGGTTATTCTCCTTTTCTTTTGTATTGAAACTTGAGTTCTAATGGCGCAAGTTTTTAAAACCATAACTTGCGAATAGTTGACTCGATTAGATATTATAACCTCGTTTCAAAATTACCATGAAGTTCTCTACAACCCAGGACAAGGGAAGTGCTATCCGATCAAAGTTTGATCCCATTTCGTAGCCTCTGAGGCCTTTAAAATTGAGTTCAAAGTTTTTGTACCACCCCACCAAAATAGGAAATTTAAGATCTTCAAAACTAGACTTGATCTTGTGATGAAACTTTATCAACAAGCCTTATATCCAACATGAACCTCTAGGTAAGCAATTGGAATAATTTGTGCACAAATGAACAACTTACTAAAATTAGTAAACTTTCCAAAAATAGTAACCCTGTCCAAAGATAGCCCTTATTGAAAAACTAGACAATATTTTTGGGTGATGCAAGATTGCTCTTACACCCAGTATGCTCCTACATCAAGTATCTACTCACCACTCTAGTTTATATGTCTACTAGACAAGCACCATTTATAGTTATAGCATAATCAGAAGCTTTTACAAAAATTTATTAGATTTTTTCTCACAAAATATTGATAGTTTTAAACTCAAGAATTTCTATAGTACACACAATCCCATAAGACAATTATATCAATATAGCTATTCCTTATCAATTTATTCAAGTAATAATATGTACATAGAATCTTGTTTTCAAATATATAAGTTAGGCCTTTGAATAAAATGCAAAATAGAAAGAAAATTTCATGTCTAGAAATGTCTCAAGAAGTTGTTCTTTAATTCTCTATTCATAGCTACGAATTCACCCCTCTTCCTTTCTACCTCCTTCTACACTGCCATATTATTCTTCTAGATAATAAGCCAATAAAAGAAGATAATAATGGTATCCTAAATGTATAGAAAAATCTATTTTTTTCAACTCGATACCTAAAACAAGAATTAATTCCACTCCAAATGACATGAGTTTCATTTCATCATCATTTCTATTTCATTTTGGAATCGGTTGTATGATATTTACAATGATTTATTGATGATACCCTTGTTTGGAATAATCCATAGTTTAATTTTTTTACAAAGTATCTCCTTGCAAAGTGAAATAACATTATCAATTATCTTTCGATCAAAGATGGTGACTAAATTATCAAATATGAAAGGTATTGTATCCTTAAGTTGGAGTATCGACTTATTAACCATTTTCTTTGTGTTAACATGAATAGGATTAAACTAGCAGTTGGGCGCTTTTGTACGTGCAATGATGAGCCGATAGGAGTTTTTATTTTCAAGAAAGTGATATGTTTTGTACAATTCTAAAAGTAGATCATTAATGGTATATAGAATTGATATATAACAATCCATATGAGGTTTTCTTGCAAATTCTATTTGTTCAAATCTGTGTCAAATTTTTGACTGGTTTATTGCATAATATTGATAGCAATAAAATGATAAATGAAATAGAAAATAATATTCATTTGTGTAAAGGAAAGACAATATAAAATTTGAGAAGAATCTACTATATAAATCTGAAAAAAGAGTTAAGAAATAGTCAAAAGAAAATCTTATCTATTTATTATAATAAAATAACATTCATTTATGTGATAAATGGAGAAGAAAATAATATTTATTGCTATGAAGGAAAGACAATAATCTATCATATAAATATTTAAAAAAGAGTTACCAAATAGTTGAAATCAAAATCTATGTATTTTTTACAATGCTGCCAAAAATTTGGTATAAACTTGGCGAAGGATAAGGTTGCAAATTTAATTGAAATTTTTCTGATTCAGCTCTTCATAAAACTTGGAAAACCCCTCAAATGTTGCAATTTTGAGTGCTCCTAAAATTTTAGAGGTAGCACATAAGATTAACAAATAAAAACTCAACCCAATAATCAAAGTTTAACCTCTAATAATGGAAATGTGACTTTCTTTGTGTGATCTAATTCGCATTGGTTGTTTCAATTGATCATGTCCATGTTTGGTGCATTTGGAAGCCATAGAAAACTATGTACATGAGTGGAACCCCAGTGTTGCCACTTGGAGATACTTTCAGGCGGTTCAAGTTCTGTGTAAGGTAGGTGAATACCAAATTTTGTGCTTTGGTAGGGCGAGATAGGTGTTTTCTCTTCCTGCATCTGGTGTCTAGTCTATAGACCGAAAAGAAAACTTCAAATAGATAAGATAAGAATTAAGGAAGACTCAAAAAAGGATCAGATAAAACACATCTCATCAAGGAAAAAACTACTTAAAATTTTACAATTATTGGTTAATTATGTTTTCTTTTGCCAAATCTATTTCCTTTATTGATTCTTGATGATAAATGAAAATCCATATTTTATTGATGTGTGACTACTTTAAGGTAAATGATATTTAATGCGCTAGTTGAGTTGTTCTTTAAAGGCTAAATGTAAAAGGAATTCAATGAACATAGACAATACTGAAATGTGAAAAAACAGAGTGTAGCTTGGCTAGAAGGTGAGTAGAAGGCTCAATATGATGCTAACAGAGCTTGACAAATCAATATAAATTGGTCACAAGTCTTCTCAAAAGTTTAATGTAAAACTGTAGAAATTTATCACAAATATTGTAACCCTGCAATATTCAGTCAATTTGGAAGGCTTCATCTTTTGTTTTGATCTACATATTGTGTTTGATTTTTTTTATTAGGCTCAGTTCTATTATTTTTCTTCAATTTACATCTTTTATTACTATGAGATGTAAGAGATGCAGAAGGAGTCTTAATTTAAGGATACATGCTACACTTAGGAGAGCAATGAATTTTTCAATTTTGGCAAGAAGCAAAAGTAATTTTAGCAA
Source organism: Thuja plicata (assembly GCA_018584345.1). Classification (NCBI taxonomy): domain Eukaryota; kingdom Viridiplantae; phylum Streptophyta; class Pinopsida; order Cupressales; family Cupressaceae; genus Thuja; species Thuja plicata. Next base: position 87,268 of record MU226743.1, on the reverse strand, counting down.
CACTCATTATCATCCTCAAGTTGGCTTTGAATAGCATAAGAAAGTAAAAAATAAGGCATAACATTTGATCAAAAGTAATAAATCTGATCAAAAGCAAACATTCTGAGAATTGGTTCTTCCAAACAGGATTAGATATAGTATAATTTCCTGTGTACAAAAATTAATGAGTAGAAAGTACTAAATATGGAAATATATTTGATCAAAATTGATAATTCTAATCAAAAGTTCAAGTGTTGAAAATTGGTCCTTTACTTCTTACAAACAAGATAAGATACAATATAATTTTAGTTGTGTAAAAATTAGGTAGTTGTTCCTTTCAATACACCCTCTAAGAAGAGAATAAAGTAGCACATTTGATTTCTTATTTAACAATACAAATAAAGAATATAGATCTTATAGTATTGAATCCATGTAACTAAGACAAAGAAGTAGCTAAACAGGCAAAAAGGAATATCAAATTGGCCACTTTCCATTCTTCATAATCACGTACAACCTTTTCAGTTAATGGGAAAGAATTATTTCTAATTTAAAATATTATTCACGATGTTATTTTTTCTCCTTTTAAATGTGCGATGGAAAATTTGGGGAAAACAAGACCTCAACCTTGAAATTATGGCAGTGTTGGTATAATAATTGCATGCAACCAGCTAAGAGTTTTGGTTATTCTTCTATTATGCATGTTTTGAGACAAATTTATTTCATTAAGTTGGTATAATAATTGCTTGCAATGGTATATCTCAAGTGTTGGAAACTACAATTGAAATAATTTTTATATTGCCATTGATGTCAAACCTTAACTGGTAAGACAATTGCTAATTTGTAAAGTGCCATATCAATTGATTGATGAAGAAGATTTGAAAAGGAGAGATAACAAGAAGACCTAGTGAAATGGTTGAGTTATGTGAAACTACAATGGGTAGTTGATGAGAACACACCTTGATGAGGTAATATATTGTTTATCTTAAGTCTAAGTGAAGTTTGGATGACTACAAGATTAGTCTTCACCGAGTAACAGAGTAGAAGATTAAGGAACTTATGTATGTGTTGAGTGATGTGAGTGTCGACCGAGCACCACTATATGGTGAGAAAATTTAGTGTTGACCAAGCATCATTATTTTAGGAGTGTTAGTGAATTACCATGTTATCTGGTGATGATCGAGTGGAAGAACACAGTATTGACCAAGTGTCAGTATTATGATAGTTTCAGAGATATTTGAGATCCCAGCTGACATAGTTTATTTTATTGGGATATGTGAATCATATTTAAGATAAAGATGATTATTGTGGAGAATTAAATGAGCATTTAATATATGTTTTTATGTATGGATTCAAGTAGGATTTTTAGGATTTATTCTACAATGTAGATGGAAACAAAATGTTGGAAGGATTCATTGAATTTGACCTAACCCTGAGATCTACGGTGATGATTAAGTAGAAATAGATCAAGCTACCTTACTAGAGAGGTATAAGATTAACCTAATTATAGGTTATGAGAGAGTGGTATGAGGTTAATTTAGTTGAATTGCAAAACCTAAGAAGAAAGAGGAAAAGGTTGAAGAGAACAGTACAGGACTGCATAGTGGTGATTGCTTGAAGGATTTTTTAGAAGATCTGAATGATATAGATGACAATGAAGGCCAATCAGTGAATTAGAATTTTAGCTATAATTGGATATGTATTTGGAAAGTGAGTTGTATGTTTTAGATCACAATTTGTTGTTACTTTCTAACCATTGTATTAGTTGTGAAATCCTTTTAAACAAGGTTGACCTAATAGTCATATTGATAAATCCTTTAATCAAGGTGACATTATAATGGAATGGTCTAAGCCCTCTAACAAGGCTCACTTCTAACAGAGTGATTAAATCCTTTAACTGGGTCACATTTAATAGTGTGTATTGTAACCTTTAAATAGATTGGCTTTTCATAGAGCTCACTTCAGAAGAGTGAAAAATTGGTAGCATGTTACTAGTGGTTTTTCCCATATTGGGTTTCCATGTTAAATCCTAGTGTCATACTTGTGTGAATGATATTTATTGTGTTTTATTGTTGAGATATTTATATTCTATAAGTTGGTTACATTAGGACAGTAAACTACAATTTTATATTATTGATTATATGTTATAGGGAACGAGTGGATTACTGAGTGGATCTAAGTTGGTTGAAGTGTTTGAAAGTTCTATTGGTACATCTAGACCTTGGATAACTAATTCACCCNAACTAATTCCCCCCCCCCCCCCCTCTAAGTTATTATAAATTATTTTAACAATTGGTATTAGATCTTTGTGGTGCTTGTAGAGAAAATTTTGAAGGTACTTAAAGCTTAAGATCAAAATGTATAAAAAGGAGGTACTGAGGTTGAACAAAGAGAACTTCCCTGCATGGAAAATTTTGATGAAGCTACACCTAGCTAAAATTGGAGATGCTACAAAATACTAAGTGTAAAATGATTACATAATATCGCCTACTATTATGACAGCTCAGCGGGTGAAAGAAAAACAAGAACACAACCAAGCAATGTTAGATATTGCATCAACCCTAAACTATCCTGAATTTGAAGAAATAAAAGATTCCAAAACTGTAAAAGAAATGTGGGATACAATGGAAACTATCTAAGGAGGTGATACAAATGTACTGAGAGCCAAATATGAAATCTTAAGAAGTAAGTTTGATGAAATGAGAATGCATGATGGTGAAACAATTGTTTAGTATTGTAGTCGAGTTTAGGAGGTTGTAAATGCTATTAGAGGAGCTAATGGAACTATTAGTGATGATAATGCTATTAGCAAGGTATTGAGAACCTTACTTCCTATATATTCTATTAGAGTATCTACTATACAAGAACTAAGATGTACTCCTGGTAACAACTTAACTCTAGAAGGTCTAGTTGGTAGACTTACTACTTTTGAAATGTCAAATTTTGATAATTTCACTCCTAACCATGTTGATTCTGCATTCAAATCACAATTGCTTCTTCATAAATCAAGGAAAGGAAAGAAAGACATGTGAATAGAGACAATGACACTTTTGATGAAGATATTAATGAAATTGAAGCACTTATGGCTAGAAGAATACCCAGGGGAAGAGGAAAATTCAAAGGTAAACTTCCTATAATCTATTTTTCATGTAACAAAGTTGGTCATATTGCTGCAAAATGTCCTGATAGAAATGACAAGGATGAGAGTAGAGAAAGCGAGTATAAAGACAAAAGGTAGAAGGTAGAAGGACTATAAGGACAAAGGTAATAAATCATGCTTCATTATTGAAAAAGAAACTGATAGTGAATCTGATGAATCTGATGACAGTGATATAGTTATTTATGTTGCTTAGAAAGATGATTTTGATTCTGATGAGAAAACTGCACTTATTTCATATATGAGTAAAGGTGATAGATGGATAATTGATAGTGGTTTCTCACATCACATGACTGGTGATAAAAGTAAATTTGAAACCTTAAACTATTGCAAAGGTGGTAGTGTTAAGTTTGGTAATGACAAACCATGTCCTGTGAAAGGACAAGGATTAATAAAACTAACTGATAAGATCATATGTGAAAATGCCTATTGGGTTGAAGGACTAAACTATAATTTTTTGAGTGTTTCTCAGTTGAATACTTCTAGATACCGAGTTGAGTTTCATCATAGAAAAGATAAGATCTTTTATGCTACTGGTGAACTGATTGGAAGTGGAGAACAGACAAGAGGTAATTTTTTTATCTAGATTTATATGATGAGACATGTTTGTTTGCACAGTATGATGATATATGGATATGGAATAAGACGTTATGTCATGTGAACTTTGAAAATTTGGTAAACATTAGTAAGATGAAAAGAGTAAGAGGGTTACCAAGATTGAAGAAATGTGATAATGTTATGTGTAAGATATCTCAGTTGGGAAAAATGACAAAGTCTAGTTTTAAGAGAAAAACCTATACTTTTGATAATGTTTTGGAATTGGTTCATAATGACCTTTATGGACCTATTGGTGTACAAAGTTACCGAGGTGATAAATATTTTATACTATTTGTTGATGATTACTCTAGAATGATGACTATAATGTTTCTCAAAGAAAAATCTGATGCTTTTCAGTTGTTTAAGTGGTATTTGGAAAAAGTTGAAAAAGAGACAGGTAAGAACTTCAGATGTCTGAGATCTTACAGAGGAGGAGATTTTATATCAAATGAGTTAAACCTATTCTCCAATGATAGAGGAGAGTTTATATAAAATGAGTTCAACCTATTCTCCAATGAACACTGATGATGAAAAATAATGTTGCACAAAAGTACTGGAGAGAAGTTGTAAGTACAATAATATATACCTTGAACTGAGTACAAGTCAAGAATGATACTGATAGTACACCTTATGAGTTATGGTATGTTATGCACCTAATGTAAAATATGTTAACAATTTTCACTATGCTTGTTCTAATTGGTAGGGCTATTATCAGCCCTTATAATTCTGGTGAAAAAGTTTCATTTGATCAAATTGCATTCAATTGTCTGGTTATTTTCTCATTTCTAAGTCGCTAGTACAGTTCTAGACTACTTGGAAAAGTTTTAGAAAGTTTGAAGTTGGTTTTCCTAAATTATCAAAGAGTACAAATTTTTGTAAAGTACAGATATTTTTAAATTCATGAAGGAAAAGTGCTTTTCTCATTTCAAACAACAGAAAGATAGCATTTAAAGTAGTCCATACAAGTAGAGGTTTCTTTCAAAACTATAAACTGGAAGTGTATCTCAAAGATGAACAATAGATCTTTCAAATGAGACATATACAAAAGTGAAAATGCATTCATCACACAACCACACAACTCGTGGTTTAGGCTAATGCAAGCATGCCTTTAAATTAAAAAATGTAGAAATGAAATCTAATTTTTCATCTTTATAAATGTAAAGGAAGTCAAGACAAGAAGGATAGGGTTAGGCTGCCCATTGCCTGGTATTTTTGTTGCATGATGAAAGTTGTTGTATTTCTGGGCCCACATCCGAGGTTTTCCTACATCAAGAAAGAAAGTAGGGAGGGGTTAGTTCATGTGAACTAAGAAATGGAAGAGATAACATGCATCCATTGTATTGATCCCCATACATTTACCAAAATGCAAATTACAATGCATAAAGGGAACTGCATAGAAAAACAAGTTTTTTATTAATAGTTTGTTCGATGTGCAGGTACAAGTATGAAGACATTGTAGGTTGTTGAAGGGACATGCATGAAACTTTCCAACTGAGATATGTAGAGGCCAAGACTAAATTTTTAAGGAATCTATTGACGGGGCATGCATAAGTTTCAGGCATGGGACCTTCTGGTTGAATCATGGAGAAGATTTGAAGACCTATGTTTTTGAAGGGACGTGTCCTTTTAAAACATGAAACCTTTTGACATTTAATATTTCAGATTAAAGATGCAAGAGTGGCGTGCTATTAATGGGATATTTTATTTCTAAATGAAACCTTTTAGTAATCAGTTTACAAAGTTCAAACAGCAATTTGAGTTACTAATTTGAGGATATCATGAGAAGGTCTAAATAATGTCACAATATCAAAGGCACAACAACAATAGTTATCTAATACATTTTTCCCAGGAGCAGCAAAATCAAATACAGGGACAATATACATCACATTAATGTTATTCATAAAGGTAATATATCAGAAATTGTGCCATTAGTATGTAATAGAAGCCATCCGCCCAATATATCATGCATTAGAGAGGTACAATAACCATGAGCTATATAAATAACAGCATAGTTAAGGTACAGTTCACAACAGAGTAACACGGGTCTCCATAGCATAAGCAGGGTCCCAACACAAAATAAGATAGTGATATTAATGTTAAGTACCAACAATGGAATTGACACATTCATAGTGTTATGAAGCTCATAGTCTCGTATACTTATCTGTAGCAGGGAGTTTCAAACTATCAGAAGTAATGAAGAATCAAAAGACATGCAAGTGAATAATCAAACAAAATGAAGATCAAGGAAGCATCAATCTACAACAAAGGAACGTATGAATAATAACAATGTAAGGAAGCTACCCTCAATCATGAAAAAACACAGAGCATGTATAATCAACATAGGAGGTAAGGAGGCTATTATTTGTGTTGTGATCTAAGCCAAAGAAGTGGTGGACTTGTTTATAAAGAGGTTGGGCACGAAGGCTTTGAGACTTCAAAGTTGAGGCAGTGCAAAACCCTCATAATTGGAACATGCGGCTACAGTTTTCAAAGACAAAGTGGACCAGTGAGAAGATAGGATGCTCAAAGATATGACTCGCGGCCTATTAAAGCATAGAGAAAATATCATATAGAAGACCACAAATGGATTGAATAGAGAATGCAGAGGCATATTCACAGCCAAGGGTACAGTTCCAAAGAGCACATTTTTTATGTTTATGTACCCAGACGCCCAGTTTATAAAAAGAAGCACAATGGTGTTCATAGTCAAAGAGCTCCATCATTCAAATCCTTGTTTCCAGAGAAGCGGCTAGGTACCAGAGTAGGGATAAAATGGAAATATTATAATATATTTGTAGAGATGCTCATTCAAAGCAATAGAAGTGTGAAAACCTCATCAATTCCATAGGAGATTCACCCTCAAAATTCATACAGGTATACAGAGCCAACATTCCCAAACGGAAGAGCAATTTCTTCAAAGTTGAGAAGAAGAAATTAATACATAGTGAGCACTGAAGAGACACGGTTGAATGCAGAGTTACAGGTCGCAGCCAAAGGTATCTTATGATGTAGCGGTATTTATGTTTCAACTATTCCAACAAAGCAAAGAGAAAATCCCTCATTGAGATATAGACAACAAAATTACAAATGTAGTGAAGCCCCCACTGAGATCATCTTTTGGCTATAGTTTGAGAAAGTAACAAACCACAGAAGCCATGTACAAAAAATATAAAAGAAGTACCCAAGCTTTGCACAAGAAGGAGCATATAAAGAATTTTGTGCAAAGAAGTGACTCAACCAAACTTACCTATGTAGGGAATTTCAAAGAGAAAGTCTCCAAATAAGATTAGAGGTATCCAACAGAGAGCTCCATTGGTGGCCATAGCTCAAGGAGAATGAGGAAGAGCTTCCAAACAGCATAAGACAGAGAAGATTAAGGCTTTCATAGAAATGATAAGAAGTTTTCTTTAAACTTCATTCCATTGCAGCTAGCACTTTCATCTAAACCAAAATTATTCATCTTCAGCTCAAACCCTAGGAGGAAGGCGGCGCACCACAACAAAGGCTTCTTTAGCAGCGCGAGAAGAAGCAAATGAAAAAAAAAAATTAGGTTTCTTTTCATTTTTGTTATCCACGGGTTAGATTTTAAGTTAGAGATTCAGAGAGATGTAAGGAGCATTTTCATCATTCATTAAAAATAATACCTTTATTAATTTAAAACTTATACATTAATGAATATTATTAATCTATGATGTTCATTAATATATAAGCTTAAAATTAATAAAATTATTACCCTTGTTTGAGTTTAAGCTTTTTATTAAAAATTATACTTAATTCGGAAATAAAATTTATTTAAATTACCAAATTTCATAATTTAGTGAATATCTTTTAAATAAAATATTCATTAAGTTACAAAATTTTGGATTTAATAACTGTTGTTTTTAAATTAAGCGTAATTTTTTAAATCTTTTAAATTTTTGGCTTTTGCTTATTTATCTTTTATAATAATCGTTGTATTTTTATATATTTGATTTTAAATAAAAAGTAACTATAAAATATATTAAAATACGTTCGTTATTATAAAAGCAAGTGATATTTAGCGTTTTATTTATTTATTAATTATTAATCAATTATATCTTAGTACATCTAATTTTTTAATGAATACTTACTTCTTAAAAATTAAATATATTGAAATATAATTAAGTAGTAATTAATAAATAAATAATTATAAGTCTAAGGAGGAGTTTTTCTTTATTTCACTTCATTTACGATGGATAATTATTATTATTTATCACAGTTATAAGGCAATAATTATTAATTATTCTAAGTGCATTAGGAGGTATTGTCTAGGAGTTGGCCTTGGGTTGAGTCACATTTTTTTTTGGGGGGGGGTTTCAGTTGTCTGTTGGTCTTTCTCACTTAAGGATGAGTTCTTTCGGTTCATGCTCAGTTTTGGAATGATTATAGCATGTTTACAGCACTTTGAGGCTCTGTTGGAGTTATATTGGAGTTTCCTATCAGTTAGCATCAGTTTGGAGCTCTTTATAGCATTTACACTTCATTTTCTAGCAGTTATATCCCTTTTCATGTGGGATTTCTTCTCATATCTGACCCCCATAGTTTTTGCATGTTTTTGGAGGATCTTGAGCAGTTTTAGGGTAGTTTTCAGTGGAACTTCAGTTGTGCATGGGTTGGTGGAGTTTGTGGATTAGTTACACTTCAGTTTCCAACAGTTTAGTTCCTGATTTTGTGGGGTTTTCTCATGCATCCGACCCTTTGAAGTTCTTTGGGCTATATATTGTATTTTCACCTCTTTTGAGTGGACTTCTTTATTTTGCCTCACTTTTGCACATTGCAAAAGTAGGCATTATTGTAAGGGAGCAGTTTGTAGCAAATTTATGGAGTTTTATGCAGAGTTTTGATACCTTTCCAACTATATTTATGTGTTATCGTTTGATTGTGAGTTGTTAATTTCAACCATTGTGTTACATACCTTTGTTGAATCAGTTTTCCTTCAAGTTTTGATGCAGAAAATGATGTCTCATGGTGTAGATTTATGATTGTGTTTTCTAATTTCAAGTTATTAAACCATGAAACTGTTATAGTTTTCCTCTTTATTACTAATAAAGGAGCCTATCATAGATTTATTATTGTAGGGTTCGTCTAGCTAGTTATTGTGTCTCCCCTCTCTGAATTATCTCCTAAGTTTTGTTGCAGCATTAAATATTGGTGAATCACCTAAGTAGTATAATTTGTTTTTTTTCAAAAGTATATCCTTCTACCCTTTTCCTCATCCATAATTAGTTTAGGTGATCACAAGGAGGAAGTTGTCCTATGATCCATAGATTCTTTCTCATTCCCACCAACGAGAATGTTTCCATGTTCCAACAGGATTGCGAGGTTTCACACTTTTCATCATGGTGCAATCCTGATTGACAATAGTATGGTTATGCACCTAATGTAAAATATTTTAAAGTTTTTGGGATCAAATGTTATATACTTAAGGATGATAGAAATGGAAAACTTGATGCTAAGAGTGATGAAATCATATTCCTAGGTCATTCTACTAAGAGCAAAGCGTATAAGTTTTTGAATTCTAACACTAATAAAGTTGTAGAAAGTGCAAATGTTAGAATTGATGAATATGCAAAAAAGAATGAAGTGGAATGCAAGCAACAACCTGAAGATTATAGATCTTTCATTTATATGAATGAAGGAGAGCTCAAAAGTGTGCCTAAACTAGAAAAAGAAGTTTTCGAACAATAGAATGATGTTGCCAAGCAATAGCAAGAAAATTTTGAGTTATAGAAAGACGATGTCGAGCATCAGGAGAAAAATTTCGAGCAATCTAAAAATGAAACAGAAACACAAAATGAATCTGAAATTAACTTTCATGGTGAATATAAGGATGAAAAGCAAGAGAAAAGAAGACCAGAGCCTACACTAGCAAAATATGTAAGAATACATCATAAAATAGATCAAATTATTGGAGATAAAGATTCAAAGGTCGTGACAAGGAGCAAATTGAAAAATTAGACATGCTTATTACGTGAATTTGAGCCAAAATCAGTGAAAGATGCTTTAGGTAATGAAGATTGGATACAGGCCATGAATGAAGAGATTGAACAAATTGAGAAGAACAAAACCTAGACACTAGTACCTAGACCAAAGGACAAGATTATTATTGGAACAAAGTGGGTATTTACTATTCAGAAACAAGATGAATGAACATGGAGAAGTTATAAGAAATAAGGCCAGACTGGTATGCTAAGGTTATGCACAAGAAGAAGGCATTGACTATGGTGAGGTGTTTTCCCAAGTTACAAGAATGGAAGGATTTAGAACTTTTTTGTCTTATGCAGCTTAAAAAGGATTTCTGAATGGAATACTAGAAGAAGAGGTATACATTGAACAAGCTGAATGATTTATTGATTCAAGCAAGAAGAATATGGTTTGCAAGCTACATAAAGCATTGTATGGATTGAAGAAAGCCCCTAGAGCATGGTATGAGAGATTGCACAATTACTTAGTCAAGATTGGATTTACAAAGAAAAATGACAACGGTAATCTGTACTTAAAATCTAAGAAAGGTAAAGGGATATTATTAGCTGAAATATTTTTTGATGATATCATATTTCGAGGACAAGATGTTTTACGCCAATTATTTGCAAAAGAGATGCAAACTGAATTTGAGATGTATATATTTGGAGAGATCAAATTATTTGTTGGTTTGCAAGTATATTAGATGAAGAAAGGTATCTATATTACACAATCTAAGTATATCAAGGAGATACTAAAAATTTTTGGCATGGAGGACTCCAGACCTGTAAGTACACCTATGGCTACTAGACAAAAACTATCAAAGACTGATGAGATAGCTGAAGTGAATCAAACTCTATATAGATCAATGACTGGAAAATTACAATATGTTGTCTACATTAGACCAGATATTGCATTAACAGTTGGGATTGTTGCAATATTTTTTGCAAATCCTAAAGATAGTCACTCGATGATAGTGAAAAGGATTCTGAGACATCTGAAGGGAACATGGGACTATGGATTATATTACAAGATAATAGAGGGAGCATAGAAATTAGAAACCTAACACAAAGATATCTACATAATAAAGATGTATGTCTTTGGCATTGTTTTCAAAGAGGGAGATATACATAAGAAATAAATAAGGAAACAAAGAGAGAGATATACTATGAGGGAGCTATTTAGAGAAGACATAAAGAGAGATAAGCTATAGAGAGAAATCTATCCAACAGGGAGAAATATTTGTATTAGAGAGAATCAAAATGAAGCTAAGGACATTAATGAAAATCTATTTATAGAACATACTTTTTGGATTGTTTGGGAAACTTGCATATGTTCTTTGTTTGCATGTGTTTTCCATCAATGCCAAAGAGGGAGATTGTTGGAAACTACAATTGAAACAATTTTTATATTTCCATTGATGTCAAACCTTAACTGGTAAGACAGTTGCTATCTTTTAAAGTTCTATATCAATTGATTCATGAAGAAGATTTGAAAATGAGAGATAACAAGAAGACCTGGTGAAATGGTTGAGTTATGTGAAACTACAATGGGTACTTCATGAGATCACACCTTGACAAGGTTATATATTGTTTATCTTAAGTCTAAGTGAAGTTTGGATGACTACAAGATTAGTCTTGACCGAGTAACAAAGCAGAAGATTAAGGAACTTACGTATGTCCTGAGTGATGCTAGTGTTGACCGAGCACCAGTATGCTGAGAAAATTTAGTGTTGACTGAGCATCAGTATTTTCCAAGTTTTAGTGAATTATCAAGTTATCTAGTGATGACCAAGTGTTAGAACACAATATTTATCGAGTGTCAGTATTATGACAGTTTGAGAGAGATTTGAGATCCCAACTAACATAGTTGATTTTCTTTGGATATGTGAATTGTATTTAAGATAAGAATGATTGTTGAGGATAATTAAATGAGAAATTAATATATGTTTTTATGTATGGATTCAAGTAGGATTTTTAGGATGTATTCTACAATGTAGATGGAAATGAAATGTTGGAAGGATTCATTGGATTTGGCCTAACCCTGAGATCTATGGTAATGATTAAGAGACAATAGATGGAGCTACCTGATTAGAGAGGTGTAAGATTAACCTAATTACAGGTTATGAGAGAGTGGTATGAGGTTAATTTAGTTGATTGGAAAAATCTAAGCAGAAAGAAGATAAGGCTAAAGAGAGCAGTACAAGACTGCATAGTGGTGATTTCTTGAAGGATTTCTAAGTAGATCTCAATGATAGAGATGAAAATGAAAGCCAGTCAGTGAATTAGCATTTGACCTATAATTAGATTTGTATTTGCAAAGTGAGTTGTATCATTCAGATCATAATTTTTTGTTACTTTCTAACCATTGTATCAATTGAAAAATCCTTTTAAACAAGGTTGACCTAACAATCCAATTGTTAAATCCTTTAATCAAGGTGAAATTCTAATTGAATAGTCTAATCCCTTTAACAAGGCTCACTTCTAAGAGAGTGATTAAATCCTTTAATCGGGTCACATTTAATAGTGTGTATTGTAAAATAATAGTTTACTACTATGAGGAATATGATGGCGAGCGGGGAGCGAGCGAGAAGCAAGTGAGTGAAGGTGGGAAACCAAGGTTCAAATTTTCTTGTGAGAAGATTTGGTCTGTAACCACCCTAATTTGTTCTACTCTAACCAGAGACCCTATTTTCCCTAAGTGTGATCATACCCTTAATTATGTCAAGTCAATTATTCAAATATTGGCATAATTCATTAAAACCAATTTAATCTCCTAAAATCAAATTTATTTCATCACTAACTCACATTAATTACCTTGGCCTATTTAAATCATATCAAAACAATTAAATACTTGGCTAAAGTAATTAAATAAAGTTATAATTACACCTCATCACTTGCACATGGAAAATCAATCCATAAGCCAATGAGAGTTCACTCACATGGATCACCAAAGATTCAATCTCTATCTCTCTTGACAAATCAATCTTAACCACTCATCTATCAAATTATTCTATAAAAGGATTGAATTTTGAGCTCAATTGGCCCCAATTCTTAGAATTTCAATTATACTCTTATACTGCTCTAATTTCTAGAATTCTAAATGCAATCTTATGTTGTCCATTTTAGTTCATAATCTCACATAGATTATTACATAATCTTCATTTATTCTCTAAAATGAACTTTGCATGACAATTAGCTTCATTTTTCTCATTGAATCTTCCATTCTAGGCTTGAATATGTCACGGATTTATGCATAATCTGAGGGAAATTATAGCATTGAATCACACTTTGCTTAGATAGGAAGAAATATGTTAATTTTCATTTTTTCCTTATGCTTTTCTTTCAATATTCATAGTTTAATATAATGACATATTAAAGTGTTTTGTTGAAGCTTGCAGGTATAATATTCACACACACATTTCTCGCACCCACCGTGGGGATGAGCCCCAAATTTCTCACCATTTTTGAGCTAATTAAGCTTATTTTTGTTCTCTTTTTTCTAGTTTAGAATCACATTTAGGAGCAAAGGATCGCCTTTAGTTGAAAAATCTCACATACAAGAAATAGTCTTGCATCATGTAATTCCTACATTGCATCTAGAAAATCATGAATTGTGTTTGGTAAAATATTGCATTCTGTAATTCCCAAATCACATTTAGTGCAAAGGCTCACCTTTAGCATCCTTAATCACATTCATTAATTATTGCATCGCATCTGGGAAATTCAATCACATTTGGTTAGTCTTCTATCATATTTTGAAAATTTGATGACTAATCAACTAACCTTGAATTTGTTTGATGTTAAGCAGCCTGATGAGTTATTGCAGGACGCTGCCAAAGACTTCTTTTATCAAGAAGATGGAGAAAAACTACTAACAAGTGGTTTTGTAGGTTGCCTCATGTGATCAACCAAACTTCATTGCAATTTCTAAAAATCTAACACATTTTCTACCATCTCCTAACTTGATTAGAGAAGTATGCTCTTTTCCTGCATGGAAAATTAGAACCTCAAACATCAAGTTAGAATTTGAATAAAATTTGGAGTAAATGAACCTTTAATTTGATCAAAAGTGTGCTTTGTCAAATTCTTTAAATAAGCACTTACTAATCAGATTTAAATTTGATCCTTAGTCCAACTAGAGGATTATGCTATTTTCCCAAGTTGGAAAATCAGAAACTCGATATGGGGGACTAGGTTTTGAGTTCTATAATCTGAGGGAAAAAACTTGCATGATATGCTTCATAGGAGAAAATGACATGGATAGGAGATTATGCTCTTCTTCTTTATGAAGAATTAGAAATCTAGACTCCTAAGTTGCCAATCCTCTTTATTTCTTTCAAACCATTAGAGGGCCTACTGGTTGAGGAAAACATCTCCCAAGAATGACCCAAGTGAGGACAGGTGAATGCCAGCCCTTCCATCTCACTATAATCAAAATGCTTCCTTGAAGGTAAAAGCCTTGGAAGATGTAACTGGTTTTGTCCTTGGAATTTTGACTATCATTCCTTGGACATGCTTAGATGTGTGTGGAGCGGAGCTGCTTGAATTTTTCTTGCAAGAATACACACATTTAAGCACTCATAGGGATATACACCTTAATTTTTCCTTGTGAAATTCTATGGGGAATGGTTGCAAACAGATGCCCAAATATAAACAACATTTTTTAGTTGAAACTACCTGGTTTATCTCTGAAAGGTGATCATCTTTGTGGAAGGCAATTAGTTTTTGATTAAGGTAAAAACAAGTTTTGAAAGGACCCCAAAACCTTTTACAAAAGACTAATAGAGATAAGAATCATAATCCCAATACAAACATAGAAATATTTCTACAAAAAAAAAGTAGGACCCCAACAAACTCCCAAGACCCAAAATGATAAGAACTGCCAAAAAATGCACAGATTCTAGCACAATTTCTAGCACAACTTCCAGCAAAGTTTCCAGAACTGAAAAGAAAAAAAAAAGAAACTAAATTGTACTTTGGTAGGCTTCCTCTGCCTACTTTTACATTTCTTCCATCTTGTCAATGGACTCCTTCAGCTCTATCATCTCTTTAGGGAACTCTGAGACTTTCCTCTTAAAACCGCTTCGAGTTCTTGACCCTAGGCCCGCGCTCCCTGCCTTTTCATCTATGTTAATCATTTTATTTTCTAGTAGGATTATTTCTAGGTTGGCATATAATGCTTTTAGGTTCTGAACCAAATTTTGAAGCCCTACATTACTGTGTTTGAGTATGATACTTATCATGTGCCTGTTATGGCTGATTTGCTTTCTCGTATCTTGCATCTTTTCTTCCACAAGAGTGTTGACTCTAGCAGTTATCTCCCCATCACTATTTATTTTTTTAACATTAATCAATAGGTCCTTCTCCATTTCCTCAAGCTTGGACTCGAAAGGATCCATAGATTCCTGCATCTCAGTCAAGTGTTGCTTCATAGTCTTCATCTCCTCAGTGAGCCAGCCTTTCATACTCGCTCTGTGGTCCTCTTTAATTTTAGGAATTCTTTCATCAATATCAAATCCTACCATTTTAGGATCTTTTCTTTGTTTCTTCTCATTCATGTTATCAACCTTTGAGATCATCTGCTCATTTTGATCCTCATTTCCCTTGTCATCATTTTTTTCTCCTCCTTATCATCATCTCCCTCTATTTATCTCTTGGTTTCCAACATCATTACCCCTACCCTCATAATCTTCAGTCATAGGTGTTTCCTCCTCATTAGTCTGAGAATCATCCTTACTGATCTGATCATCTTTATCCCTAACCAGATTCTTGTCATTTGTCTCACGAGCTTCCTGTTCAATCACAGGCATTTCCTCCTTTTCCTCATTCTAGGTGTCTTCATCATTACCCTGATTATCTACGGTTTGATCATCCATCTCCTCCTGCATTTCCAGATTCGCCTTCTTTTTAGTTCTAACCCTTTTCTCCAAACTATGTTTTTTGTTTTCCATCGTAGCATTCCTGGCATTCCCTTTATCCCTTTTGGGGATAGACTACGAGACTTGATTTCGGGCATATTCAGATATTAAAAGAATAAGACCCACATGGAGCACCGGATTACTCACTTTTTTCCTATGCTCCATCACACTATTATGCAGCGATCTCAGAAGATAAAAAGGAAATGAAACCTCTTTATTGTGCCTAAAATAATTTTCCAGAACGAAATGGAGATTGCAAATTTTGGAGTATCTACCATCCAGTGTAAAATACTCAATCATCATAGTAAGAATCTTCTCCCAGTGGGATTTAATTTTTTTGATATCAACATAATCCCCCGTCCCTTTTCTTAAAATGGCTTCTTCTTCCTCTATTTTTGGAAAGATTTTGAAGGCTTGAGTCCTATCCCTCTTGTTGTCTCTATAAAATTTGATTCCATTGCAGGAAAGGCCCATGATTTCTGAAATAACACTCAAAGTCAAAGTAAAGGACTTACCCCACATGTTGACCTTCCAACCCTCTGAAAAAAATTTTGTTATCTCCATATCCCAACCATGAAGCTTCTCTAGATACTGAGAAATGCCTCCCTTCTTCAGCCTCTTCCAAACCTTCTTCTTTTGTTTCCACTTTGTACAATCCATTGGCTCCTCCCTCTTCAGACCTCCCCCCATAATGCTCTATGAGTTCTGAAAATGTAGAGACTTAGAAGTCTGGAGCACAATACACTGGAAAGAGCTACTATGGTGATTATTTAGATTCAAAATGTTCATTAACACCCTTAATCTATGCGGGGTCATAATCTTCATTAATCTTGTTTCCCTCGACTGATAGATAACATGACACTTCATCATTAGTGATAGCCTCATCATTAATCATTTTTATTAATCGCACCTTCAATATGGTTAATCTTATCGTACTTGATAATACAAAATATCTCCATTTTGAGATCCGCTTCCCCTATCCATGATTAAATGATGTTAGTTTGTACACCCACATTAGCTAAGCCATCCGCTGGCTTATTACCTTCCCTAAAAACATGGGATATCTAATAATATTTAAAAATGAGCATTTGAGATTTGAATTATTCAATGATGTGGCTAATAGTCCATGAAGCTTCATGATTTCCTTCAGTACAATTTATTATGTTAAGAGAGTCTCCCTCCAGCCAAAGTTTAGAAAAACCCATGTCTCTAGCCAATATAACAACATGAAGGGCAGCCATGGCCTCTACAACATCATTAGTTTGAACTCCTAGAGGGGTAGAAATAGCTCCTAGACAATTACCAATAGGGTCTCTTATAATACCACCCACTCTGGCTTTCCCTAGATTCCCTTTGGCTGCCCCAACAAAGTTACCTTTGACCCAACCAATCGGAGGAGTACCCCATCTTGTATTTTCCCAAATTTAAGTCATTATCTTTCTTCTACTGATAACTCCTGTTTAGAATATTGGAAATATAGAGAGTGTTCTTACAGGGGGAATCCCTAGGAAGCTGACTTTTAAAATTTTCCAGCAAACTTCTGCATATACTATTGGCCACAATTTGATAGGATGAGCTTTTTTCTCTGAATATTCTATTGTTTCTTTCCTTCCAGATCCTCCAAGTGAAGTGGGGCAGAACCAACTTCCAAAAGTATTTGACTTCTTTACCATTAAGGGGGAAATGCCATTGTTTAACCATATCCTGGAAGTTATTAGGTTTAACCCAATCCAGGTTGAAGAAATTGAAAATAGAATTCCAAACTTTACAAGAGTAAGTATAATGAATCATTAGATGGTTACAGTTTTCAACTTTAGAGTAGCAAATAATACATCTGTTAGGCATACTAAAACCCCTTTTACAAAGATTGTCCACTATAAGAATTTTATTATGAACAAGGAGCCAAAAGAAGATATTAATTTTAGGAATTAGATTGTTATTCCATACCTGACAGCTAGAAGAGTGATCTTCCTTCAAGACAAGAAGGGCTGAAGAAGAAGAGACAGAAAATTTGCCATTAGCCTCCAGACCCCATATCAAAGTGTCATGTTCATTTTCTCTAGCAAACCAGGGTGTGAGAAACTTTTTGACCAGATTGAGGGAAGCATCAAAGGAGCTAAGGTCCACCCATTTATTATTGATCTAGTAATCAAAAACCTTCTCTCCAACTATTTCTTTACAGTCCAGAATTGCTGGCATCCATAATCCTCTCAAAAGCTCTCAAAGATGAACTCAAATTCTCATGATAAATGATAAAATCTTCACAATTTTCTCTCAAATACTCAAGATAATGCTCAGTTACTCTCAAATTGCCTATAGTGGTGATTCTATGCATTCAAATTTTCTAGGATATGCTTATGCTTAGAAATGGCTTGTATTTGTAGTAAAATCCCAAGGGTAGGGGGTAGAGTGAATTGACCATGGGTTAATCTTTGGTTGAGTTTGATCCCTCAAATGGTTTCAAATGGGGGGACCATTTAAATGGTTGTCTCAAAGGTTGGGACAAAGAGACAAAGTCCTCAATTCTCATTGGTTGATCAAATTATGTTGAAAGAAATTAGGATTTATTTAATTCAATCAATTAATTAAATTAGCCATGTAAGGGTGAATAGGTTCAATTTGATTTTTGATTTAAAACTATATAATTAATTGATTAAAATCAATTATATAATTTTGATTGATCCCTTTTAGGCTTATATTAGATTTTTTTTTTTCATTATTAATTAATCCTTTCATTTTATTTGATTTAATCTAATTTGATTGATAAATCTCCATTTAATTTGATTTTGATCTATTTTGAAGTATTTTGAGCATTTTGATTAGATTTGTTGAGATTTATTGATACTAAGACACCTGGTCAATTTTGGGTGTCTAGAAATGCCCCTCTTTGAATTGATGTGCGAAGCACATTGATTCAAAGAAAATTGCATGTCCTGGTGTAGATTGGATACTGATTGATTGATGCAAAACATGATATGAATACTGATAACCTAATGTGAAACTCTGATTGATAACTAATGTGGAATTTGATGTGAAACTTGATGTGAAACCTGATTTGAAACTTGATTTTATGCAGAATGCCCCACTGATAAAAGTTTGAAATTTTAATGCCCCAGATTTGGTATAAAATATGATGAAGAATCCTGATTTGATGATTTGATAAGATTTGCCACCTCAAAAATGAAAACGTTTTGATGTCCCGATGCTAATATGATGTGATTAATGAAAAAGTATATCTAAATCAGTTCATTTCTAAAAACATTAAGAAGAATGATGATAAGAGCAGAAGATGCCCCAATGGGCAGAAAATGCAGATTTAGGTCCTGGGGGGTAAAAATCTCTCCAAAATTAGGTCAAAATAGTTTAAATAGGTTGAAAACCCCAAATTTACTATTCATTTTTACTTTTCACTATTGAGATTTTGCTCTGGGTTTACTGTATTTAAGAGCAATGGTGGTCCCTATCCAAGAGCATCGATTTGAGAGAGCACACCGTTATTAGAGACCACTCGACTATGGACCTCCGGTGAGTGAGTTGAACCTCCTAGTGTATTTATTGCTCTTTTCTAATAGCATTTAATGTCAATTTTCATGCTTTTTATATTAGATTTAGAAAAATGCCGCATAGGAACATTTAAATGATGCTTAGACTAGGGAAATACCACATCTGCACAGTTAAATGACGCGTATGAAGATTTGAAAACCACGTAGGAATTAGGTCAAAATGTGAACCCCATGTTTAAAATGACGCATAGGAAACCCTTAAGATTTTGATGACGCGTATCATTGTTTGAATGACGCGTAGAGTTTTCAAATGTCACGTAGGTTGTAAAGAAATGCCTCCGACACTTTAAATGACACAGAGGAAGTTTTCAATGACACATAGCATGAAATGACGCTTCCACATAATGAAATGATGTGTAACATGATATGTGATGAAAACCCGATTTAGAATAGAATAAGTTGTCTTCGATTGATCATCTGGATGACCAGATAGATTGCAAGCTAAAAAGATGTGATTCCATGATGTTTACTTAGTGTTTAGAATATTAGGATAAAATCATAACAGTGAATGTTTGATGTTTCAATCAGATTGATTAAAAGATATAACAAATTGATCCCTTCTCAAGATCCAGAGGTCAAGAACAATAGGTTGATGTACTCAAAAAGAGCAAAGATAGTTTTAATATGTTTGATTGACTTAGAATGATCCACAAAATAGAAAAATACTAATATAATTCACTTCATTTGCAAAATGTAGGCACATTACCATAAGTTGTATGTACGAAATTGATGCAGGAACATCAAGGCCAAGGATGAAGGCATAAGAATACTAAAGAGGCAACAAGATGTGAACATGACCATGATAGGTCATTGGTAGTAATGAGACCATGAAATGGTCCTTCAATTATGTGTTATTATAATTTTCGTATTTAGAACAATTATGTAAGCCTAAATGGCATTGTGGGAGTTAGAATGTACCTAGGGGGTCATTTGTGATATTTCAAGGGCAAATGGAATTCTAGAAGATACTAGGATGATTAAATATGGTCAAAGAGTCATAATGGCATATAAAATGCAATAAATGTAGTGTACTTACAAAAATATGTGTAACATTGTCATAAAGGCCACATATGGCATTACATTGGAAGCAAGGAGTTAGGTGGGGTCTAGAGGTATTTAAGTATTAGAAGAGTCAGTTTTTATTAGTTTCAAAAATTTCATAAATGTTTGAGTCTTAAAAGTCCATGTGATCGGTCAAGAGTTGTTTTTAAAAGAGTTATTAAAGGTTGTTCAAAGCTATCACCCAGACAGTTAGGAAGTTGGATGGTTTCTTGGGAGTTAGACAGTTAGAAGGAGAAAAGAAGTTCATAAATACATTGTATTTTGTGTCCAAGGGATAGGTTGGTTGAAGAGCTCTGTGGAAAAGCTTTGAAAAGTAATAAAATAGAGTAATTTCTCTGCCACGTTAAGACTATCACAGACAGTGATTAATGTAATTGGATTCTTTGTTGTTTGCAAGTTCTTTTTTACATCAAAAGCTTTATGTTTGAATCTTATTTGTTTTATAAAGTTTTGGTTATGATCTATTAACATTTGGATCATGAAAGTTTGAAGGAAAGAAGTCATTTTATCTGCTATAATAAGACTGTCCCGTGATAGATTTAACATTGTTTTGTTGTTACAATGAATAAAGACCCCTCCCACTTTATGTAGATGGATGTTTCTTGTGGGAGAGGGGTAGAACATGTAAAATATTCCTTGAATACATTTTTTTCATGTAGGAATATAGGAAGTTGTTTTTGAAGATCATTGAATGACAGTCAGTTCAGGGAATAACAATTGCAGAAAATGTACTCTAATGCGGGGTCGATATCTCAGGTTTGAACCGTTGGATCTTGCTGAATTTGATCTATGCTATAGAAACCCTAGTTACGCACATCTCCACTGGAGGGATTGTAAAAATTATTTTTCTTTCAAAAGGTATAGACACCTGTATACGGGTCTATGTAGAGGATAGCGATAGGGCAGATTTTCTTGGATTTACCTCATGAATATGTTGGAGAGTTTTATGAATGGATTTGGTGTTGTGTGGGGGTGTGTGGACAGGATTATAAAATGATATTATAATCTTTAATGAGTTTGAAGATTTGTTTGGGAAAATATTTAAAAGCCCTCACTACTGTACTATTAAGACTGTGCAAGCAGGGACAGTTTGGTGCAAGGAGAAAGGTTGGTCACTAGAGTGAGTCTAGATGTTGGAGGGTGGATGGTTTAAGTGTATTAGAGTCCTAGGAGGGGTTAGGATCACAATTTGAAGAATGGTTGATGGTTATTGTTTTAGAAACACATTGGTGGAAGTGTGTTTGACATGGAATGGGGAACATGATTGATAGGTTCGAGTATGAAGAAGTGAAAGGGGATACAAGGTGTGGAGTCTAGTGGAGTTAGGATGATGGAATACTGACCACTGATAGGTCTATGGAATGGAATGGGTCCAAGAGTGATCTTAGAATGAAGATCGAAGAAGGTGTTACCAAGAAAAGAAGGGAACAAAGCACTAACCCATGAAGGAAACGTAATCTACCACCAGCCTCTGCATCAGAGTTGACCATAAGTATGCTCCCGTTTGCGAGATAATTGATAGGAGATGGCATAACTAGCTTTACAGGCCCATCCATACAGCCGCTTATTAACTCAATCCAGCATTCCATTTCCACATTGATTTCAAGGCAGATGAGGAGGTTCTTACTCAACTATATTCAGTGGTACAACAGATGTCTACTGATACCACAGCTACACTACATGAGATAGAGGCATTTGATAATGCAACTGTGGCAATTTTCAAAAGTCAAATGTGCAAAACCGCTCGCACAGAATTACAGCCAGGTAGAAATATATGTTAAGAACTTGAGTGCATAATTTGATTTTATAGTCTAACCTTAAAGTTAGAAATGAGACTGGTTTTATTTTCTTTTCCTCATTTTAGATAGATGGTGGCAAATGTTTGGGCCTACAACCCCAAACCTTCAAAAAATTGTCATCCACATATTGAGCCAACCATCCAGCGCTTCGAGTTGTGAGAGCAACTGGAGTATGTTCGAGCACATTCACTTGAAGAGGCGCAAAAGACTGTTTGTTCAGAGGTTGAATGATCTAGTCTTTGTTCAATACAACCTTCGTCTTAGAACCAAACAGATTTTGGTCAGTGACTCCAACCCGATCACGCTAGAGGAGGTCGATCCAGAATCTGAGGGGGTCACTGAGTCTACCGATACTGTCTTTACTGATGAGGACCTTGAGTGGGTTGACCAAGCAGGTAGAGAGGCTGAGGCTATGGCCATGGCCAAGGAGGAGGATAGAGAACGATCAGACAAAGCTGATGTTGGTCAGAATGGCATCTCACAGGCACAGACTATGGTTGTTCAATCATCCAGGACCTACCTTGCACGCCTTTGTAGGAGGGCTATAGGCTACTTTGAGGCTGAAGCTGAGCCAAAGCTAGAGCCATAGACTTGTTTTTGTTTTCAGTTATGTTTGGAACATTTGATTTCATGAATTTCATATTCCATGAGTGTTATATACATTTGACAATATTTATAATTCTATATATCTCTGTTTGCTATTTCCTTCAGCTACAATTTACGTTTGTACTTATGTGACCGATGTATGTTTATATATGTGATCAAATTAGCTTCTATTTGATGATGTTATTGTGTCTTTAAGCTTTATTCAATAATGGGCGCATGAAACAAGTTTTAAATCCTTAAAAATCTCTAAATTTCAAGGGTTTTGTCACTTTGCCAAGTCATTGGCAAGTCGCGTTTTACCGAGTCAAGTCGGCCTTGCCGAGTTCAAGCCGAGTCCGGGTCTGGGAACTATGGTTAGCAAACATACTGCTGCATTGGCAGCATTTTTGTAATATCTCTTATTTTAATACAAATCCACTTTGTCTGTTACTTATCAAAAAAAAAACTTGTTTCCCGAAACTCAATAATTATATTATGAATTAGAGAGAACATTTTTTGATTTCCATTAAAAACTTGATCTCTGCTTCTGTAAAACTGCATAATATACAGAGTGCCATACTTTGGTAAGATCAACTATTCTTAGCACTAGAGGAAATATTTAAAATGATAAAATGTTGACCAGATATTTCATAACAGTCCCACTGGTTGACTGTCTTATTCTACTTACAGCAGAACTACCATTTTGTACACAATGAAGTCGAATATATAATGCCGTTGCTCTAGTGTTTACTGACAACAACAGAATTTAAATATAATTCTCATCTCAGAGACACAATAGCACTAATATAGATAACTTATAATAAAGTTACTGCTTACTAGAGAACATACCCAATGCACCAAACAATTAATTGAAGGATGCCTCCGAAGAAGATTATGAATCAACGCAATCACAAGAAGTGAACCTGATGGAGGTGTATAAAGTACTAATCTACTCAACTTCTTTGCAAATGCTGCGGCTAAATATGCTGGTAGAAGTGGTGATTTTAAACATCTATCCAAAAGCTGTGAATATTTCAAGCCAAGCAACTAATCAGGTCATATAAATTAAAAACATTT
>MU226743.1:23470-47557 GCA_018584345.1 Thuja plicata | reverse complement strand
ATACAAATTAGTTTACAAAAAGATTAATTAATGAAGTTACTAACTTAGTAAGTTACAAATTAATAATGAGAGACTTCAATCAAGAATAATTAAAAATTATAGTTTTGAAGTTACCTTCACAATCTCAAAAGCCTTTTGCAAAAAATTGTTGTCAAAGACTATTTGCGCAACAACCTCTCCTTCAACCTTCTTTGAATAATTTGAGTCAAGCCATTGTTGACTGACAAACATTTGTTTTAAAGAAGCCAATGTACCAAGAATGCTCTGCAACGTCAAGAAAATTGTTGCAAACCTTGTGGCAGCGGGTCTGACCAAATCTCTCCCATTAGTGTGCTCTCTCATCAAACTCAGAACTCAAGGGTGATTGTAGATATACTTTGTGATCCGTCTTGCATCTTCCACAATTCGAGTAACCCAATCAAGTTTTCCTATGTCCTCCAAAAGAAGGTCAAGGACATGTGCTGCACAAGGGGACCAAAAAAGAGTAGGGTGCCTCTCTTGGAGGATTCTACCTGGCATATTAGTAAAAAGAATCAATATTTAGTTTCCATGTCTCACCTCAAAACTAATTTAAATATCACTTATTAATATTTAATCATATGTAATATAAAATTACCTACTGACACATATGCTGCCGCATTATCTACGATGATTTGCACCACATTCTCTACTCCCACCTCCATGACAACATTCTCCAATATTAATGCCAATGTTTGTGCATTTTTTATCTTGTTGGAGGAATCAACCAATAACCAAAACACCACATTGTTCTTGCAAGTAACCAAAAAATTAATAATGGTTTGGTTTTTTCCATCTGTCCACCCATCAGAAAGAATGGTGCACCCAAATTTACTCCACTCTTTTTTTGGTCCTCCACCACTAATGTTGCCCTATCAACAGCATTTACGAGCAATCTACAAAATCAAAGTGAAATCAAGTCTTAGTTAACAATTTTGATTTAATAAACAAAAAAAAACAATTAAAATTTAAAAATTAAATCAAGTGGATTATGATTATTTACTAACCTCTCACTCAAATCGGTGCGATTAGGGCTCTTGTACCGTTTTCCTGAAACTGTCATTGCGGTCACCATATTGAGCCAATAGGGACTATCAATCACACACAATGGGATGTTGTTTAAATAGAAAAAATAGCAACCGCAATATCTATTTGCTCATGTACCTCCTTGTTCCATTCAGTGGTCTCTAATGATGGTTGTGCTCCAGGTGTGTACCTGGGCACAAAATAACTGCCTATCCCTGATGTTGATAGTGTTGAAGAATGCATGCTACTAGAGGAAGCAGAAGTAGTAAAAGAGGAGGCACCCTGTTTGCGGATGCACGGGGCACGAAAAGAGCCTACTATGTTCTCAAGGGCTGCTTCTTCTTCTTCCATGTCAATAATAGCACCTTGAGTTTCAGCTATGGCTGCCCTCACGGCTAATCTTTCCCTCTCTCTATGCAATTTTTTCTCTTCCTCGGCTGCAAGTATGGAATTGACAAATCTTTTTATCTCTTCAGTATTTTTCTTGCATGGATTAGCATCATGCCTCCTAATGCCCGCAAGGTGGTATTTGAGGCGGTTTATGCCTCCAGAAATTACTCTCACACCTTATGCAAATCACCTTCCCAGGCTCATCCGGTGCTTCATATGCATACCTCCATGTTTTATCTCTAGCATTTTTAGGCCGGTTGCCTATAAATCCAGAAGGGCATGGTGTAAGTGGCCACACTTCCTGTGAACTTGCCATGTTGATTTAATGGTTAACGCTTAATTGCTGCCCTACACACAAAATAAAAGCACAAAATAAATATTTTAGTTAAACAATTAAAATTAAAATTATTAAACAAAGTTGGAAACTTTCAAGTTTCAACTTTAAAACTTTCAATATTTTTAGTCTTTTAGCGTAGAGTCTACACATCATTCAAATTTAAAACTTTCAAAGTTAAAAAAAAAAAGCTAAAACAAGCTAGGGTTTAAAAAAATAGTGATAGATTCAATATAACATGTAAAAATTAGTGTTCAATCTTCTAATAATACAAAATCATTTGTAACTACTTAGGAATGATTTTGTATTCATTTAGAAACAACAAAAAAAGAATATAATGGTTTTAAAAAATAAAAAAACAAATTCAGCAAACCTACCTGTGAATGTGATTTTTCTTGAAAAATTGGATGAAATCCACCTTCAATCCGCTCAAATCTGCCTCCAATACAATTCAATCACCTAGCAAGGGCTCAAACAGCAAAAACTTCTCATTCTCCCCCAAGAACAACAACAACAAACAAAAAATGAGCAAAAAAAAGACGTTTTCTGCCTTTAGCAGCGCCACTCGGTGAGTACTCAGCAAGTGCTGCAACTATGGGCGTGATCACTATTTGGACTTATGAAATTGATGTGTTAATTTGTGTGGATTTGATTTCTTTTCAAATATTTTAAAAAACACAAAAACAACCATATATATTTGCATCTGGAGAAAATATGAAAACATTCTTTCTTTGAGTAAAGGAGAAATTGCATTGAGTTTCAAAGAAAGAGCCTGGCAGGCTCTTTACATTGGTATCTGAGCTTTCATTTTTAATGTCCCCGTTATTAAATAAATAAAATAAACTTGTATTGGGTTCCGGTCGATTTAGCTTATCCCGGACCCATCTTTTATTTTAGCGTTGGTGTTAGTGTTGGCGTGTCGGTTTTATTTGTACACCTCAGGAGTTTGTCCGACGGGTATTTATGAACTGACATGTAGGATATATTTCTCATGTTGAGTTTTGATATTTTTTTTTGTAATTGCGAATTCCTGCTAGAATTCTGTTGTCTGCCATTTCAGAGTTGAAAGACCCTCCCTAGTTCGTATTTGCAGTTTCGGTGGGATTCAACCCTCACCCTACTCTTCTTGTTCTCTGTTCGGATCTGGCGAATCTGAAGTACTATCAATTGATTATTATTATTATCTCTCTGGGCAAGTATTGATTTCATATGTCATTGTGGATTGTATTAGTTCCTTACTTCCTTCTGGTCCGAAGGCACATTTCATACCCCACAGACGTCTCCCTCTAGACATCCCGGAACACCTCCCTGCCGTCACCATATGGCCTCCCTGCCGTCACCGTATGACCTCTCTGCTGCACCATACGACCATCCAGCTCCTACCTTACGACCACACCCAACCACCGTACGACCACACCTAACCACCATACGACCACACCTCTCCCTACCGTACGGCCACCCAGCCACCGTACGACCTTCTACCCCAACTGTACAACCACATTCCTTCCTCCATACGGACCTTCTGTCCACCGTACGGCCTGCAGTTTCAGGTGCCAGAGTTAGGAACTTCAACATCAACGTGCCAGGGGGCTCGGAACATTATAGTGGTATCAGAGCTGGTGATTCTGCCAGCTTGTGGGTTGTGAATGCTAGAATATACCTGGAGAAGAAGAAGATATCATTCGGCTGATAGAATGGAAGATCAACAGGATCCTGCCGCTCAAGTCATGGCATTGCTAAGAGAGCTCACCAGAAACCAAATGCAGATCAATGACACTCAGCGACTCGTGGAGGAGACCTTACGAAAATTGGCTGAAGACAAGGCATCCACAGAGAAAAATGTGCAAAGTGACAATTCTGTTGCAAGTAGGGCAAACCCCGAACCAACACGCTCTCGACCGTCGATGCCCACCTTCCCCCCTCGGACAGAAGCACAACACAGACAACAACCAACATTCCAAGGTATGCAAGATCAACTTCGGGACGACTGGAAGAATGCAAATCTGGAAGGGGATATAACTTACAAGGATTATGTAGATCTGAGAATGAGATATTCAGGTTGCAACAATCAAGGTGGGTACTATAACGACAACCTTAGGAGAAAGATCGGTAAAATTAATTTGTCAACTTTTGATGGTTTTGGTTCCACCACAGCTATGGCATGGGTGCAAAAGGCCGACACGTATTTCCGACTCAACTCTATGCCAGAGGACAAAGCTATAAAATTTGCGGCCCTACATCTGGAAAGGTTAGCTTACGAATGGTGGCATCATTGGATGGTCACTCTGGGCTACGATCAGATAACCTCCTATGCTAATTTTACTGAGAAATTAATGGATCGTTTTGATGGAAGAGATCTAGAGCTTAATTTCAAAGATTTGGCTCAATTGAAACAAACGGGTACAGTGGACAGTTTCATTACAGAATTTCAAAGATTATCAGTCCTGCTAACTGATATTTCGGAGAGATGATTGGTCGTGATATTCATGGATGGGTTGGCAGAGCCCTTGAGAGGTTGGGTGAAGGGGTTCAATCCCATCGCACTCACAGAGGCAATCAAGAAGGAATGCGACATGTGAACATCTTCCTCTTCCTCCGCCAAGAGTTATGCACAGTCCAAACCACCCCTTATTCCCAAAGAAAAGGACAACAAACCTCCGCCAAAGAGACCTCTACTGGATGAGGCTACCCAACGAGAGCTTAGAAGGAGGAAGTTGTGCTTCAATTGTAGGGAACCATGGGAACTTGGACATCATTGCTTAGGCAAGGGAAAAATCCACTATATTGAAGTAATGTCAGATGATGAAGAGGAAGGACATGCACCGGAAGCCGAGGAAGACTAACAGCCAACCGCCCGAGAGGTTAACCTAAACCGTGCAGAAATAATTGCCACCTTGTTGAAAAGAGGCGGGTCCATTGTTGCTTTAGCTGGAACCCCGAGATGCACTATCTTCCGGGTACGAGGTACTCTCCAGGGACAGAGGGTTGTGGTCATGCTAGATAGCGGGGCTACCCTCAACTTCATCAACTTCTCACTGGTCAAACGAAGGGGTTTACAAACAGAGGCACACCAAGGATTCGGCGTCAAGGTGGTAGGAGGAAACTTTTTGTCTTACACCCATCTGGTCCCACAACTGAGCATTTCTATGGGTAACCACACGGTGACAAATGACTTCTTCATAGTTGATTTGGACAAGATGGAAGTCATCCTGGGCATCCAGTGGATGGAAACATTGGATGAATACACACAGAGTTTCAAACGAATGCAATTTTCATTCAAGGTGGATGGCAAGAAAGTTGTTCTGAGGGGAATGTCGAATGGAGGACTGAGGGAAATTTCTGCCCAATGGATGGAGGCCATCCTCAGGCACGATGATATGCTTTGGGCCGCACACTATTTTATCTCATCAGAACTAGTACATGGACAACCTACCTTCTATCAGGATGAGGAACTTCAGAGTGTGTTGGATAAGCATCAATTAGTTTTTGCTGACATACCACCAGGCGTACCACCACACCTTGGGTTTGAACTCACTATCGAGATGGAGGTTGGCGCCAAACTTGTCATCACCACACCATGCCACCATCCTAAAAGGTTTAAGGATGAAATTGAAAAGACAATACAAGAACTTCTTGACAAGGGATGGATCAGGCCCAGTTCCAACGCTTTTTCATCATCCGTTGTACTGGTCAAGAAAAAGGACGAGACTCTGAGGATGTGTGTGGACTACCGTGCATTAAATAAGAAAACCATCAAGAACAGGTACCCTATTCCCAGGATCGACGAGCTGTTGGATGAACTACATGGTGCAGTCTATTTTTCGAAAATAGATCTCCGATCTAGGTATCATCAGATCCGTATGAGAGGAAAAGTTGTGGAGAAAACAGCCTTCTGTTGCCACTATGCTCATTACGAGTTCCTGGTCATGCCATTTGCATTGACCAATGCTCCCGCCACATTCCAGTCCTGTATGAATCACATCTTCAGCAAGCAACTGCGTAAGTTTCTATTGGTATTTTTTGATGACATACTCATATACAGTAAGACATGGGAGGAACATTTGAAGCATTTGGATGAAATACTGGAGATTATGGTATCACAGTCCTTGTTTGCCAAAAGATCAAAATGTGAGTTTGGGATGACAGAGATATTGTACCTTAGGCACATTGTCAGTGGGCGAGGGGTTCAAGTGCATCAGGAAAAGATTCAAGCCATTCTGGATTGGCCACCGCCAAAGACTCTCAGATCTGCGCAGATTCTTTGGGTTGTGCAGTTATTATAGGCGGTTCGTGAAGGGATTCTCACAACTCAGTGCACCATTGGTAGACCTAACAAAGAAAGCATCATTCCAATGGAGCGAACATGCACTACAAACTTTTGAAAGGCTCAAAGAAGTCGTGAGCTCTTCCCCGGTGCTGGCACTTCCAAATTTCACCCGACCCTTCATTTTGGACTGTGATGCCTCCGGAGAGGGTATTGGGGCTGTGCTGATGCAGGACCGTCACTCGATTGCATTTGAGAGTCAGAAGCTTTTGGGAGCCGAGAAATTGTATTCCATCTATGACAAGGAGATGCTCGCCATCATGCACGCCTTGACAAAATTTCGACAGTACCTCGTCGGAGCCAAGTTCACCGTGCGTACAGATCATAAAACCTTCGACACTTCCTGGAACAACGAGAACTCAATAAACGACAACAGAAGTGGGTAAGTAAAGTACAGGCTTTTGATTTTGACATTGAATACATAAAGGGAAAAAATAATGTGGTGGTTGACGCCTTGTCGAGACGGCCAACGATATGCTATTTATCTCAAATCTCAACCGATTGGAGAGCACACTTGCTGGTTGAGTATTCCAAGAATACTTTCGCATGTTAGTTGTTGGACGGCGAAGGACAATATGACAGATACAAGGTGGTTGATGATATTATATACTACAAAGGCAAAATATACTTGAAGCCCGAGTCCAAATTGAAGGCGAAGATTCTGAAGGAGATACACAACTCACCTTTGGCCAGGCATCTGGGATATTTGAAGACTTACAGGAAGATCAGGGAAAGCTTCTCCTAGAAGGGTTTAAAGAATGATGTCCTCCGATATGTCTGGGAATGTCCTACCTGTCAGCAGAACAAATCATAACATGCTATGCCAACAGGTCTACTTAAGCCACTGCCGATTCCTGAGCAGAAATGGACTAGCATTTCAATGGATTTCATTACTGGGCTTCCAAAGGTGCAAGGAAGAAATTGCATCTTTGTGGTGGTTGACAGATTGACCAAGTATGCGCACTTCTTTGCTATTTTAGGGGAATACCAAGCAGCATAGGTGGTAGACTTGTTCTTTCAGGAGGTGTTCCGCCTGCATGGACTCCGTCAGAACATAGTGAGCGATAGAGACAAGTCATTTTTTCAGTACTTTCTGCAAAGAACTATTTCGACTGGCAGGAACAGAGTTGTCACCCAACACAAGCTACCACCCGCAGACTGACGGATAGACAGAGATCATGAACAAGTGGCTGGAAGGATATCTCAGAAACTATGTCTCCGGACAACAGATTGCATGGGTCAAGTGGCTACATCTGGGGGAGCACTTTTACAACACCACCTATCACATGTCCATCGGAATGACTCCCTTCAAAGCTTTGTACGGGTATGAACCAACTTCATTCGTGGACATGGCGTTGCGAGATAGTCGCGCACCAAAGGCAAAAGATTGGCTGCAGGAAGGAATAGATATCCTAAGATCATTCCGAGAGAATCTCCTATGGGCTCAAAATCAACAGAAAATATATGCTGACATGCATCGCATTGAGAGGAGTTTTGAAGTGGGAGACTTGTATACCTTCGACTTCAGCCATACAAGCAATCGTCCCTGAAGACATCCGGGAAGGAGAAATTGAGGCCACGATTCTACAGGCCCTACCGTGTTTCCAAACGAGTGGGTGAGGTTCCCTACGAACTGGATCTACCCCCGCGAAGTAGGATTCACAATATATTTCACATATCTTGCCTGAAGAAGGCGGTGGGGCAACATGTCATGTGTCTGAAGATTTACCACCGCTCGACGGAGAAGGGAAGATAGTTTTGGAGCCGGTTGAAGTCATTATCAGCCGAGAGAAAAAGTTGAGGACCCGCACGGTCAAAGAATTTCTGGTGCGTTGGAAGAACCTTCCATTGGAGGCTGCTACCTGGGAGGGCGAGCAAATTTTGAATCATCCGAATCTACAATTGCTTGGGGACAAACAATCCTTGGGACGAGAGGACTGTAATGTTCCCGATATTAAATAAATAAAATAAACTTGTATTGGGTTCCGGTCGATTTAGCTTATCCCATACCCATCTTTTATTTTAGCGTAGGTGTTAGTGTTGCCGTGTCGGCTTTACTTGTACACCTCGGGAGTTTGTCCAACGGGTATTTATGACCGGCGTGTAGGATGTATTTCTCATGTTGAGTTTTGATATTTTTCTTGTAAATGCAAATTCCTATTGGAATTCTATTGTCTGCCATTTCGGAGGTGAACGACCCTCCCTAGTTGGTATTTGCAGTTTCGGTGGGATTCAACCCTCACCCTACTCTGCTTGTTCTCTGTTCGGATCTGGCGAATCTAAAGTACTATCAATTGATTATTATTATTATCTCCTGGCAAGTATTGATTTCATCTGTCATTGTGGATTGTATTAGTTCCTTACTTCCTTCTGGTCCGAAGGCACATTTCATACCCCGCAGGCGTCTCCCTCCAGACATCCCGAAACACCTTCCAACCGTCACCGTACGACCTCTTTGCTGCACCGTACAACCACTTAGCTCCTACCGTACTACCACACCTAGCCACCGTACGACCACACCTCTCCCTACCGTACGACCACCCAGCCACCGTATGGCCTTCCAGCTACCGCACAGCCTTCTACCCCAATCGTATGGCCACATTCCTTCCTCTATACGGGCCTTTTGTCCATCGTACGGCCTGTAGTTTCAGGCGCCAGAGTTAGGAACTTCAACATCAACGTGCCTGGGGGCTCGGAACATTACATCATCTTGCCAGCCTGCAGGGGAATCGGGCCTAAATAATGGGAGGTGATAGATATAGACAGGGTTTTCATTACACACGTAGAGGTAGGAATTCACCACCACCTGGTGATCAGGAGCAGGGGAATATGGGAGACAGGATCCCAGAAAATACAGGTAATGAGGATGATAGAGAATCTACTACAGTGTTAAGGAATATTGCTCGAAGTCAGCAAGAGTTGGCAGCTGGCCAACAATAGATGGCTACGGTCTTGTAGATTTTTTCAAATACCTTGCAGCGTATTACCTTGCCTCGAGGTCAGGACAGGGATAGAGATCTTAGGAGTGTTTTGGCCGGGTTGGTTCTCACAGGTCCAAAGTTGATTTGACAGGTACACAGGATAGGCCCCTACGTCCTACCTTCTTGAGGCCGGAGATAGATAATGTTAGTTTTGATAATGAGGTGTCATTTACTGATGACATATTGGCTTTACATAGTGAGTGGGATTCCTTACCTCACGAAGTAAAGCAACATCTTAATTTTGACAGGTTCATGACTCAGAAGAGGGAACATTATAAAGGTAGAACATAATGGATACAAAAACAAGTGAATCATGAACTGAGACAAGCAACCAACAAATTGACTTTGACACATTTTGATGGGAATGACAAGATGACAACCAAAGCTTGGATTCATAAACTGGACACACTTGTCTTTGCGTCCTATGTCTGAAGAGGACGCCATTACATTTACTATTTTGCATCTTGACGGTATAGCCCATGACTTGTGGTACCATGGGTTGGTTTCATTGCACCACGATCAGATTGTGACCTATCAGGATTTTGTTGATGGGTTGGTAAAGAGATTTGATAGGAAGGATCCAAAGTCCTATTTCAAGGAGCTAAGACAACTCAAACAGACAGGCAGCTTGGAGGCTTTTATTGGTGAATTTTAGAGTCTTAGTGATGGTTTATGATATTTCCGAGAGGAGGCGTGTTATGTTGTTTATTGAGGGGTTGGTTGAACCTCTCAAGGGTTGGGTTAAGTCATTTGACCCTACATATTTGCAATTAGCCATGAAGAAAGCTAAGGACTTGGAGTTTTCAGCTCCACGAAATAAATTTCCTCCAAGACCATCTAATACTACTTATGAGAATAAGGCTGCTCCAAAAGGGACTGATGGACCAGATTTTAAGAAACTAGTGACAGGGCCCTTAGAGCCTGAAACATTCAGTGATTTGAGGAGAAGAAGATTGTGATTTTATTTCATGGGTCCCTATGATGAAAAACATGAATGCCCATTGAAGCCTAAGGGTAGAAATAGGCATATGGAGTGGTATTACGAGGATGAGCATAATTCTAATTTTGAGGGACAGCAAGATGATCACGAAGGAGAAGGTCATGATGAAGCTGTTAACAGTGAGAAGAGGGATGAGGATTCCCAGCTCAAGGTTGTATACCTCTCTAGTATACAGAAAGAGGGATCTTTCAGGATGAGGGGCCTCTTAGCCGGGCATCGTGTCATTGCTTTGTTGGATACTGGACCTACCCATAATTTCATAGACTCACGTTTGGTCTCTAGAGAGGCATACAAACATAGGAGTTTGAGGGCATTCAAGTTAAGGTGACTGATGGTTACACTTTGAAGTGTGACAAAATGTTTCCGGATCTTCCGATGAAACTAAACAATTATGAGTTCAAGGCTGATTTTTATGTGGTTGACATGGGTGGCACTGATTTAGTTTTCGGATGAGCTGGTTACATGCTACTAAGGCTTTTTATCTCAGCCTTAAAGATATGGAGATGAAGTTTGAAGTAGATGGTAAGAAATACATACTCAAGGCAATCACGGAGGAGAATCTGAAGACTATGTTACATAGACGTATACAATGTCTCATTTGCCATGATGCAGTTGAGTGGGCAACAAAGTGTAGGATATAAACCACACTTGATGAGTCAGGGAAATCAGCTTATCACTCTGACATACAGGAGCTTAGGACTAAACACTCTAAAGTGTTTAGTGATTTACCACATGGCAGGCCACTTGACATAGGTATTGAGCACATTATTGAGCTTGAGGAGGGCACTAATCCCATTATGATTACTCCTCACCGACACCCCAAGTGCCTGAAAGATGAGATAGAAAAAACAATTCAGGAGCTGATTTCTATGGGGCATATTAGGCCAAGTAAATCTCCCTTTGCTTCTTCAAATGTTCTGGTGAAGGAGGATGGTACCCTCAGGATGTGCATTGACTACAGGACGCTGAATCGAAGGACCATTAAGAACACGTATCCTATTCCGCGCATTGATGAGTTGATAGATGAGTTGCATGGTGCATGCTTCTTTTCTAAGATTGATTTGAGGTCCGGTTACCATCAGATTCAGATGTGGGAGGAGGACATAGAGAAAACAGGTTTTAGATGTCACTATGGACATTTTGGGTTCTTAGTCATGCCTTTCGGGTTGACTAATGCTCCAGCCACCTTTTAGTCTACCATGAACAGGGTCTTCCACAACCAGTTGAGGAGGTTTGTTATGGTTTTCTTCAATGATATATTGGTTTATAGCAAGACATGGGATGACCATCTTGCTCATTTGGATACCGTGCTGGATAGGGCTTCTTTGCATGCAAAGGAGTCCAAGTGTGCGTTGGGAATGACTGAGTTGTTGTACCTTGGTCACATTATCTGTTCAGAGGGAGTGCGCATGGATCCTGATAAGGTCCGTGCTATTTTGGATTGGCTTACTCTAGAGAGTTTGACACTGCTTAGAGGGTTCATCGATTTATGTGCCTTCTATCGTAGGTTTGATGCGGGGTTCTCACGGCATGCAACCCCTTTGACTGATTTGTTCCGTAAGGGTGTGTTTGAGTGGACCTCTCAGACACGAGTATTTTGAGAAGTTCAAGTTGATTATGGCCTCATGCTCGGTTATAGCGTTGCCAGATTTCTCTAGGCCTTTTGATTTGAATTGTGATGATTCTGGTGAGGGCATTGGTGCAGTACTTTCCCAGGATCAACATCCCATTGTTTTTGAGAGCAGGAAGCTCGGGGGTCCTAAGAGAGCCTTTAGTGTTTATGATAAGGAAATGTTAGCCATTATGCATGCTTTGGCTAAATTTTGGCAGTATTTGGTTGGTAGTAAATTCTGCATTGAAACTGATCATAACAGCTTGAAGTATTTCCTTGGACAGTGTGATCTCAATGAGAGGCAACAGAAGTGGGTTAGTAAACTATAGTCATATGACTTTGATATTTCTTATATCAAGGGTACTCAGAATGTGGTTGCTAATGCACTCTCTCGGAGGCCTCCTTTGTGCGCCATGACAGGGATATCTGAGGATTGGAGGCATTTGATTCTTGCAGAGTATGCTAGAGATCAGTGGGCTGTTGGTTTTATTGATGGAACCATAGAGGACATCAGGTATACACTTGTAAATGAGTTGATCATTTACAAGGAGCGCGTATTGTTGGTTCCAGAATCAAGCGTCCGATTTGTGGTGTTGAGAGCTTTCCATGATTCTCCCTTAGCAGGGCATCCAGGTTTTTCTAAAACCTATAGGCAGGTTCGAGAGAGGTTTACTTGGAAAGGGTTGAAGTATGATGTGTAACAATATGTTAGGGAGTGTTCTATTTGTCGACAGAAGTGAAGGAGCACATATCCAGCGGGGTTACTGCACCCGTTACCCATTCCTGAGCGGAAGTGAGAATGCATTTCTATGGATTTCATTGTGGGCTTGCCTAAAGCCCAGGGTAGAGATTGCATTTATGTGGTAGTTGATCGTCTTACAAAATATGCTCACTTCTTTCTGATCACTACTACTTTTTCAGCGACACAAGTTGCAGATTTATTCTTCTGGGAGGTGTTCAGGTTGCATGGTTTACCCCGTAATATAATGAGTGACCGAGATAGCTGTTTTATGAGTCACTTCTGGCAAGAGTTATTTAGATTGTGTGGGACAGAGTTGACTCCCAGTACTAGCTACTACCCTCAAACTGATGGTCAAACTGAGATTGTTAATAAATGGGTAGAGGGCTATCTACGAAATTATGCATCCGCTTAGCAGAGAGCTTGGGTGAAGTGGATTTATTTATGTGAGTATTGCTATAATTCCACTCACCATATGTCTATTCGGATGACTCCTTTCCGAGCCTTGTATGGGTATTATCCTCCTAGTTTCCTGGATTTGCATTTCAGTGACAACAGGGTTCCCAGTACTGGTGATTTGTTGCAGGACAGTCAGGATATCATGGGGACATTACAGGACAATATTTAGAGAGCTCAGAATCAACAAAAGCAGTATGCTGATCAGAGGAGAGTTGCCCGCTCTTTCTAGGTTGGGGATATGGTTTATTTGATGTTGCAGCCCTACAGGCAGTCATCTATTCGGAAGAGCAGAGCTGAGAAGCTCAGGCCTCGATATTATGGGCCTTTCCGTGTTGTCAGATGGGTAGGTAAGGTTGCTTATGAGCTGGATTTTTTGGAGGACAGCCGGGTTCATAATGTTTTCCATGTTTCATGCCTCAAGAAGGCGTTGGGCAGGCATGTTGTTCGGCCCTCTGTTTTACCACCCTTAGATGATGAGGGGAAATTGGAGTTGATTCCTGAGATTATTTTGGTGACACGAGAGCGACATTTGCGTCAACGAGTCATTAGAGGGTTTTTGGTGAAGTGGCATGGTTTACCTGTTGAGGATGCCACTTGGGAGTCAGAGGATATTCTTCAGCACCCCGGTTTACGATTGCTTGAGGACAAGCAATCTTGGGGAGGGGGGACTGTGATGTCCCCGATTTAGCAGGTGTTTGAGGGATATGGTTATTAGCCAATCACCGCGACCCTCGTGGGCTAATTAGTGGATTTGAGGGTCTCTTGGACAAGACTTACTATTTTGGGTAAGTCATCTTCTGCCAAATTCTATTTTTGGTAAGGCATTTGTGCAGTTGGTTTGGTTCCTTGGTGGTCAAAGTTGGTTTGGAAATGGATCGAGTTGATTATTTAAGTCTTCCTTAATTAATTATCTTACGAGTTATTATAAGTCAAATCATTAGTGTTTTAATGATACCTTTATTGGCTTATATGGGGTTTTTCATTAAAAGATGAATATGATTATTAATTGACTTATCCTAAGTTTGGAGGATTGGAATTTTAAGTTATGGAAAACTTCTTGTTGAAGCTGACTTTCGAATCTTATTGGAGAAGCTGGGAATTGGTACTTATAGGTTTCAAAAATCTTCATGTAGGACCTTTTGATCATTCTTCTTTTTTATGTGTTCTTTGCTTGGTGATAAGACAACAAGGCGAGGGTTTCAAGAAGTGGAGCGGATTGCATTGTAAATGCAACATATCATTTGGCACTTTGAATTGGGTTTGAATACGCAGTGAATTGTGCGGCTGTACAGGTGGTTGGGTGTAATTCGCGGCCTATTCATGCATACGTTTCAGCAAGACAGAGGTCACAGCTTACATGAATATTGGAGGGTGTTTGGAAAGGTAGTTGCTAGGCACGAACAGTCTTAATTCTTTTTAGATTCACCAAACATTGTAGCATTTGTTAGCCGCAACTAGTACTTGGAGGATTTTGAGTTAGATTTATGCTTTAACAATGGTGGACATTATGTTTAATGCAATCGTTTGACAATGCCAATCAAATTATGAATGTGTGGCGTGATTACTATTTGGACTTCTGAAATTGAATAGTTAATTTGTGTGGATTTGATTTCTTTTCAAATATTTTAAAAAATACAAAAAAAAAAACCATATTTTTGCATCTAGAGAAAATATCAAAACATTCTTTCTTTGAGTAAAGGAGAAATTGCATTGAATTTCAAAGAAAGAGCTAGACAGGCTCTTTACATTGTGCATTATCAAATGTCTCTATCTTGCGGAGTGAAGTTTTTCTATCACCATCACTAGTAGACATCCGCTCTAACACTGAATAGAGCCCAGTCAGAACCTCCTCGTTCTACTTGAACTCCGGGCGGAAATGGAATGTTGGATTGAGGTAATAAATGACTTCATGGATGGGCTTGTGAAGTTTGAGGTACCATCTCCTATCATTTATCCCCCAAATGGGATGATCTTACTCTCATCTCCTCCATATATAGATCTAATGGTCTCCTTTGCCCTATCCATGCCCTCATATTTGTAGCCCATAGCGGGCTTCTCCCCATCAACAATTCGTAGGAGAACTACCAGGGGCTTAGTGACTTGCAAATATTGTGAACATTAATAGTTAAGTGTGAATAAAAATAAGTAAAATTGCAAACAAACAGAAAATATGTATTTAATTTAAAAGTGAAACATAATGTAGAATTTAGAAAAAGTTTACCTACATAATCTCTGCACAAGGGGTACAAAAACTTGGCTCATAAAAAATGCAATGTCCCACATCAATCCTTGTAGTGGTCATAGCATAGGTTGAGGAAGTCCACTCCTCACCAACAAACATGCACCTCAAAGATGCCTTTGACTGTATCAAGGATTTTAATGTGATATTTGAGACAAATCTTGTGATTCCAGGTTGAGCCAACTCCTCCTGCCCTGTATATTGCCTCATTATGTTGAGGACCAATGCATGATTGTAGAGAAATTTGCAAATTTTTTTGGCCTTAGCAATGCATGTCTTGACCCATTCAAGCTTGTCAATATCCTCCAATATGAGATCAAGGCCAATGGGCCGGACGTGGAGACCAAAAAATGCTCAAGTGTCTCTCCATCAAAAGTTTACTTGCAGAAACATAATTTGTTGCATTGTCCATCACCACTTGAACTACATTTTCTTCACCCACCTCACCTGTGACTTTGTTGATAACTTCACATGACTATGTGGTATTTTTGACATGTGAGGAAGCATCAATGGACTTGAGAATCATGGAGGAACCTGTAAATAAAGCAAAATCAATAATCAATCAATAAATCATAAATTACTAAATATAAATATTAATCACTAAATCAAATTCAAATTATTTAATGCATTTAGGGAAGTAGAAATCAATCACCTCTGCAAGATACAAGAAAATTTAGGAATGTTCTTTTCCTCCTATTGGTCTAACCATCAGTCATGATGCTGCAACCCTTTTTGCTCCAAAACACATGTTGGTCCTGTAATTCAACTTTTATATCATAAACCATTTCTAACAAAAGTGGGCTACTTAACTCATTATCATTAGGGGCTTTAAACCCCACCTCACAAATGGTTACAACATCTATCATGCCTTGCTAGTAAGGAGACCTGTCTCAAATAGATTAAATAAGATAAGTATGTGTAATAAAATTATAAAATTTCACTAGACAAAGCAAACTATAAATCTTAAATTTAAAACAATCAAATGTAAAAGAATTACCTGGTTGCAACAAATGGAATGTTGCAAAAATACCAAAACTTGCAAATTGCCTTTTTAGCAGCAGCATCTACCTTCTTGTTGCAAGGCATGCTCTCAAGCGAGGGTTGTGAACCAGGAGTAGTGCATGGCATAAAATATGAATCCAACCTAGATTTCCAAATTCTAGGACCAAAGCTAACAGTGCCACTAGGACTAGAAGTAGAAGCGCCAGCACTAGTAGAAGCACTAGGATGGAACAGAGGCATGGAAGAACCCTCTCCAACACAACCTGCAAATGCGGCTGAGCGGGAACCAATACATGCCAACTCCTCCCTTTGCCTCTTCTTCATTTCCTTTACTTTTTCAGAAGTTTCTAGTTCAAGATAGCATGCACAAACAACCTCGAGATGTGCTTTTTTACACTACTCAATATCACAGCCACGTATCTTGACAATATGGTATTTAAATCTATTGATGTCACCATAATTAATTTCTTTACAATATTTACATTTAACTTGTCCTTTTCCTCTGCCAGGAAAATCTTCGGTATATATCTAAGCCTCATCCTTTTGACCTGGTTTCTTTATCTTAACCCTAGGTGGAGGAGTAGACATTTGGAAAAATATGGTTTTCAAAACCTCAAGGGTGCTGCAATAAGGCAATATTACAAAAAAATTAACATTTGTGCATTGTGTTTTATAAACTAATACAAAAGAAGGGGTTTGTCCCCCAAAAAATGTAGGGTTTTTAAAACTTTTCAATTCTTGAATATTTTCCTTTCAAATTTGAACTTCAAAGTTCAAAGAAAGAACAATCAACAAACCATACAATTTTTTTAGAAGAAATTTGCAAATAAAATTTTTTAAATACATATTTACAAATTTCTTCAAAAAAAATGTAGGGATTGCTGTGTGTTCTTGATTTTGAAAGTTTGAAGTTTGAATTTGAAAGGAAACGATTCAAGAATTGGAACGTTTAAAAAAAAAACAAAGAAGGATTGTTGTTTAGAAAATACAAAAAAAACCAAGAAAATCCATAAAATTTCACTTTTGCCTCTTACAACAAATCTGAAATGAGATGAAAGCTCTTTGCAATTGTTGGTATGAAGCTTTTGATGCACCAAATGCAACTATTAAGCTGCTCCAATGTGATTTGTTGAATATTTTTTGCTCTTCCTCCTTGCTGGTTGCACTTCTATGCACTCTAGTTTTTCTTCTCAACTCACTATTCTCCTCTTTTCTTGCCAATAGAATGAAATGAGATCTCTTTTAGGGTTGCAAATGAAAAATAGAAGAAAAAAACATAACTTAAAACTCGCTGATTTTATGTTTTTTTGCAATTTACTTTTGCATTGTCGGCCGAGTCTCGTCATCGGGACTCGCCAAGTCACATGCAGACTCTCCAACTTGCGAGTTCTTGCAAGTTCACTCCCCAACTCAACCGAGCCTGAGTCTAGGCCCCTAGGACTCGCCCAGGGTCACTAGGCCCATGACTCGTCGAGTTTGAGCAAGTTCTGGAACTCTGATTGCTATTTCCTTAAATTGTTTGTTGAGTCCTAGCAAGTCCCAGTGGCCTAAGACTCCCCACGAACTCACTCTAGGCGTTTTTCACTAGAAAGTAGTTTTTTGCCGAGTCTGTGCCTCGTTTCTATGGTATGCTGTCAAGATATCTATAGTAATGACATTGACACCCTTGATGGAACATCTTTCCCAATGTATTTATTAATAATATTTTGAACTTTTAGCAAGTTAAAGAAAATTGAAATGCATATCAGAACTTAGGTTTTTTTATTATCTTCCGTGTGCTCCTCTTTCTCAAAATATAACATAATTCACATTACTGTTGCCGCTTTTACCAATGTTTAAGGAAAGAATGTAAGGTCCCCTTTCGAGAATAGGATTTAATAATAAAAATAAAGTAATGAACTTATAAATAATAATATAATTTATTATTTATTGATATAATATCATATCATAATATTAAATAAATAATGAATAAATAAGTAAAAATTAAATAAATAATAAACGGTCCCTCTTATATTAAATAAATAATTAACATTATAAATAAATATGTTAGTCAATTGATAAATATATAAGTGAATGCTATTAGTAATAATATTAATCAATGTTAAAAATAAAAGATTATTAATTAAACCATCGATGGTTACCTTGCCATTGACCAAACACTCGGGAGTGATTAAAAAGCCCAAGCGACAATACGTAATATCACTTATATTAGAATGATGTGTAATGTTTTACAAATATTGATAAGTAATATAGTCTACGGTAATGGCACAAGACGTGGTGTTCAAACGACACGTTAATAGGTATGTTTGCTACTCATATTATCACTCAGCAACACAGGTTGCCATGACCAGGAGTTGCGAACAGGACTCAAAGAAGGCAACCTTTGGAGATATTAAAAGCTATAAAATGAAATCCATCTGATAAGAGAGGGGGATTATATTCATCTATTCTTGTACGCCTCTGGTTGCGGGAAGTATTGAATGGCTCCCTTCTCATCTTACTAGAGACCTCTGATTATTCAAGGGAAGAATCAAATATGTACACAACAGTTAAATCTGGATAATCATGGAATAGAACATAGCTTCTTGTTGACAATGCAAGATCAGTAAACAAGACAGAAAATAGGAATTGGCATGTAGATTCATTCAACCAGATCACTACAC
Source organism: Thuja plicata (assembly GCA_018584345.1). Lineage (NCBI taxonomy): Eukaryota > Viridiplantae > Streptophyta > Pinopsida > Cupressales > Cupressaceae > Thuja > Thuja plicata. The sequence continues at coordinate 28,770 of MU226743.1, read as the reverse complement.
TTCTCTCAACCACGGGAATACTCAGTTTAAACATCGGATGAATCATTAAACATCATACTTCCTATTATCATCAGCACTAAAAGAAATATACTGATATTCAAGGGCCTCGAACAATTCACTTCAGTGAATTCACATCACCATCAAATAAGAAAGGACAAGTATAAAAGAGGAACTATTGGGCATTGCACCAAGACTCACAAATGATATAATTTAGGGACAAATTCATTCAGCAAATATCCAGGAGAAGCTTCACAGAAAATCAGAAAACAAGACAGTGAGTGGTGGATTAATATCTAGATCTGGAAAAACCCTCAGTAATCTAGTCAGATCAATAAACTTCTATATTCCATAATTTTCATCTCTGGTGGCTAATATTGGATCAGTGCAATCTCTGTATTAGAACAATACTCAAACAGATCCATATTTCTCAAATTCAATATGTATTTTCTTTGTTTACTTCATAACACCAATATTAATTGGGTTCATATAACTTTCCCCCAGCCAATTTTATTATTAAAAAGTTAAGTTGTCGATTCGGGTGCGGATACAGATGCGGGTGCGAGAATCGGGTGCGCGGATGCGTTTATATATATATATATATATATAATATTATTTATATACTTCAATTATAATATAATTAATATATAATATATTGTTTATCATTTATCAATATCATACTTGACAACTTATAATAAATAATATATACACTAATAATAATATTAAATGAAATTAAAATAAATAATCATATATTATTATTGCAAATAAACTATACAAGACCCGCAACTAAAGTCACGACTTTCCTCTCACATGCCGACGGTATATATCGGGAGACTTCAGGTATATATCGGGAGTGACATGACATGGTACCCTGGGCAGCTGTGAGCAAAAAATCTTCTGTAGAATTGAGACACGAACCAGCTGCCTGCAGCTTGTTGTGATAACCCACTATGGGATAACTGCTGAACATGAGCTCGCTGTTCTTCAATCCTGTACCTAATGCCTGCAGGGCTCCTATCTCCATCCTTGCCGCTCTGCACTTTCCCCTCCCATCCTTTCTGGCTTCCTGCATCTCTTCTGCAATACATCACAAATGGCAGATTTCATAAATCCCACACAATGCTTCTTTTATGTTGGAACACCCGTCCAAGTACAAAACTGTCAAGTGTATATGTTGTCCGAAGCCCTGCGGAAGGCTCTGTAAGCTGGAAAACTTTTGTTTTTTGGGCATGGTCCTGCGGATGCGCACGGGTGCCCTGTGGATACCTGCTAGAAGCTCATCCCAGGCATCCAGATGCGTGCGGATGCCTCTGGGAGGCATCCCCACGCATCTGGATGTCTGGGTTGAGCATTCGGTAGGCACCCACAGGGCATCTGCCTCCAAATCCGCATCTGCAGGCATCCGCTCCCGCATCAGGCCTCTACCAGCCCGCATCGGTATCTTAGTTAAAAAGGGACTTCGTTATCCACTTCAGATTGAAGACACCTATATAGATATTAGAACTAGCCCTTGTCAAGGCATTGATATCAAATGGTTATATCAGAGACTCTAGTAATAAATTAGGAGACATTCTTATATAACATGAAGCAAGCCACTTTGCATTTTTACATCTCTCTGTAGAAGAACACTGTCACTATATAATGCATTCCTTTATGGAAAAATAAAAAAACTAAGTATAAATTATAGAGGAAAGAAATCTTTGACAATTGAATTAAACAAAATCAGTCCCTAATCCCATAGGACCCGACTGGGGACATTACAAAGAAGGGCATGCTGTGAGAACCATTACACTATTACAAAAGCTAACTGTTATCTTCAAGGCCGCTGAGCTGCTTTTCTCACAAATAATTTTTTAGGAGCATATGATTTGTCAATTAGGGTCTGGGATACTGTGTAGCACTATTTATACGGAAGCCTGCTTTTGAAATGAGGATATACAAAGCTTGTTAACTCCTGTCTGAACTCATGTGATGGACTCCTTTGTTTCACCCTACCAGCTTGTCTGCTTTTACATAGTGTTATTTATTGTTGCAGGCACGCTTTCTGGATTTTCTTTCTTTCTGCTTTTAGTATTTTACTTATCTGTGTTGATTTGCCTTCATACTTAGCATTTATATATGATGGTATGAAACTTAGCATTTTCAAATTCTGTTCTATGCCCTTAGTCAAAACTCTGTGCTATATAAGCAACTCTGCTGTTAATTTTTCCTTGTAATTTATTTGTTCTCATCTTTCAAAAATCTAACATTATTTTTTTCACGACTAATTTGCTCTTTTTAATTGATTGTAAATTTTTGCAATTTCTCCACCAGCAGGACCAGAGAGAAATGGGTGAAGCGGAAGGAATTGAAACAAAGGGACCAGAGGAAAAGATTGATAACTTTTGCAAATCTGCAGCTAAACCTGGCAAAGATATGTTTGTGATTGAGGAGAAGGATACAGCAAAGTCTAAAGCATTGTGTAAGGACTCAATTTCCATGGAACTGTGATGTTCTTGATGATTATTGTAAATAAGTAAATTCTTGAAAAATCATCGTTAATAATATAGAAATAATTTGGTCGCTAGAGGAACATAGAAATCATGAAAGATTGATCAAACCTGGTATAAATAACTGTGCATTTTAATGGTATATGATGTTAGCATATTTCAAAAAGAAAGGCTAAAATTCACTGCATTTAATTGTTATTTTGGGTTAGTGAGACAAGAGTATCCAGCTTAGTGACCATCTTTGGTAAACCAACTTCAACTAACAGAAATTTGCTGCTCGGTTATTATTTACTAAATGTTAAGTTTGAATATATACTGATGCAACAAATCAAATTCAAGTTAAAATGTTAAAGGATGACTCCACATTTTGTAATATCCCCAATCCTGGACCTAAAATATATATGATTTGATAAGTTTTAATTGAAGATTATTCATATGAGCCTCCAATGTTTATTGGCAGCATAAGGAAGAAAGGCACATGCAGAACATAGTCACTAATCAACTGGTGGATATCAACCAAAGGGATTTGATGTTGGTAATTAGTAAGTCATATTGATGATCACTCTGAGACACATTATCAAGGTACAAGAAGGATCAACATGGATGAGTCGATATGTCAAAGTTGATTACAAATCCATATATATCATGGTTACCCAGAGACCCGTCTCCCCCCCTCCGAACGTGTCTCGGAGACGGAAACACGTCTCAGAGACTTTTCGCGTCTTCGGAGTCTTCAAAAATGGCTGGAGACTTCATGGCAAAGTCTCCTGAGGAATCCAAGTATCTAATTCCTAAAAATGAAGTCTCCCGCCCATTGCCTAATTAAAAAACAAATTTAAAATACAACATTAAGTCATTTTATGATTTTGACCCTTATTTTAATGTTTTTTTAAGCAAGGCCATTTAAAATGTTTCAAGTCATTTTGTTTTTTAAGGCACAAACATTAGAAAGTTAATAGAAACACTTTTAAATTTTATTCCTTCCTAAAGGCAGCTACGATAAACATTTTTAATAAATATTAAATAGACAAATAAATAAATAATCAAATAATAATATAATAATATATTTTTACTGGATTATATAATATATTATTTATTAATATAATAATAATTAATACTAGATAGATTTCTGATTTTTGTTTACAGTTTTGAGTTTTTTGTTTGCATATAAGCGATTTAGCATCAATCTATGTAGTTTTGAATTTCAATTTTCAATATGTAAAGATAATCTCAGTGATTATTAATCTGATATAATGATGATCATATGCGATATTCTGAAATCAGATATGACTATGAGATATACAATGTGAGTTTTGAACTATTTGACTCTATTAATATGACACTACTATTTAGTTTTAGTCTCCGACTCTTTAAACTTTCAATGTTCAATGTTCATAACTTCATACTTATAACTTTCCATTGTTCTTGTTCTCAAAGCACTATGTTACGAATCTATGGAATTTCTTAGAAATTATTAAATTATATTAAAAACAAAATTGCAAAATAGCCGCACCAGTACTGGAGATCTCCAAGTCTCCCCGTTTCCAGGTAACCTTGATATATATACATATCAATTTTAGAATATGATGGGTGGATTGAGTTAGCAACCTTAATGATGTTAAGTTTCAGATCTATGCAAGGAAAATTTAATCTATAGATAGCCCTTTATAACTGAAAAGTAAGCACAAGAAATTGACAAAGAATAAGGAATGATATTACCCGGGTTTACTCCAATTTTTCTTGTGCTGATGCTTCACAAATCTGAAGTTGAAGTGCTGCAATACAGGTCCAATTTCCAGCCCCAAAATTAGTATGAATTCAAACCCTTGAATTCGCCTTCAAGTCGCATTTGATGAAGACTATCGATCAGCCCTCTATGTGTACCAATTACTTGATCCAGAATTCACTGTGATTATTGTTTTGGATCTGCACTCAAATCGCCAATTATGACATGTGCGATCTGCACATAGAATGCAAATTTGGAAGCCTTCGATCTGCACTGTATGTAATCTTCGATCTGCTATTAGAAGGATGTGAATCAAGTTCGCCTATGCTTCAATGTCGCCAACTTTATGAGTAGAAGTCGTCCCAACAATTTGGTCTCTGAATTAGCATAAATTCGCCAAGAGGAAAGGAATTGTTTGCTGGAAAATATCGATCCAAATGTAGGGAGAGCATGTAATGTTTTTGATGCCTCTCATCATTAGATCGATTCATCTTATATATGGAGTTAATTAATTAACTCTCCTTTTCAAGGAGTCGGCCTACCTTCGGCCCTTAATTAATTAATTAGAATAATAATAATAAACCCTATTATTATTATTATTATAACTCACATATATATTACTTTATTATTTAAATAAAAGGCAATAACATATTTCCACAGTATATTATTATAATTAGTCCTTGTAATTATCGATCTTAGCCTTAAAGGCTATAACATTAACACTCCCTCTTAGACTTGAGGGTAAGATTGATCTATAGACCCTATCTATAGTTGGACTCACCTTTTATTCTCTCTACCACTCTTGATAGAGGTGGCAAAACATAACCATATTGGATACCTTATCCAATGGTAACATAGATCTCATATCTATGTAGGTAGATCTCTATCTACCAAGTATCCATAGTAACATAGATCTCATATCTATGTAGGTAGACCTCTAGCTACCAAGTATCCATTCTTCTGTCACATCATGTTATCCTTTCAAAATGGATTGATCAGATCCATAAGAATATCATCTCATGATATTCATGATAACATTGTGTGACCTAATGGATTCATAACATCAAGTTTATGATGTTCCAAGAGCA
>MU226743.1:0-10918 GCA_018584345.1 Thuja plicata | reverse complement strand
CCTCCCTAGCTAAGAGGGAGTGCTAATGTTTGTAGCTTCAGTCGTATGATCATTAGAATACATATAATATATGTTGATTAATAATAATATAATATATATGTTATATTATTATTAATCATATGAAATTTAATTTTTAATATTATATTATTATATTATTATTCTTAATTAAAAAATTGATTGATGAAACATTATAAGATTGATTAAATTAAAATTAGTGGGAAGAGGTATGTCCTTTCTTATAAATAATAATGAATAGACATATCTCATGAAGGGACATGTCTCTCCTATCCTCATTCCCAATATAAATGAAAGAGAGATTGTTGCATTTGGAAAACACAACATAGACTGTTATTACATTTGCAGCTATCCTAAAAACTTGACATTGCCTTTACTGAAAATTAGGGAAAATATGGAGCTGGGTTGAATACATTTGGATTGACATTGTTGGTGTAATTAAATGTTCCTAATTACACTTTACTTAAGCTTACTTAGGATAATGCATTGCATAGTAGTTTGCATATGAGACACCTAGTAGTAGTTTGCACCTATATTTGCATATGGTGTAGGAGAAATTTCACTTTAGGTGGTGATAGTTGTTATCACATTCCACTTTATGTGTGAGATCCACCGTTAGTGCATTTATCACATTATCATCCTCCACATGTTGCACATACTTTATTGCACAATGGAGGATGATTCACCTTTCATGGACATGTGATTCCACCTTGGTGTGGGTGATAGATTATCTTCTCCTTATCGCGGTCTCTTATTGCTTTGCCTATATAAGAAGGCACATCTAGATTGTACTCGTCAATTGAGTCCAATTAGCTCATACATTATTATTGATTTAGTTTATCATATTGGTGAGAATACAACTTATTCTTATCACATTATTTCTCTCTTTGTGCTATTCATTGGGCTTCTAGATTTTGGCATATTGCCTTAGGCAAATTTTTACATTGCATCAAAGCAATTCTTACATGGTATCAAAGCTAGATGCAAATTTATACATGGTATCAGAGCCATTGGTTCATGCTTGATTAGCCTATTTGTAGAGTTTTTGCTTCGTTTGTTGGAAGGCTTCTATTCAGATATGAGGAGCAATATTTTGTGGGAGTATCTAGAGCAAGAAATGACCTCACCATTGTGCTCGGGAGAGTGTTCCGACAATTTATTTTTCGAAAAAATTAAAAAAAATATATTATATTTCGGGTCTGCATTTTTTATTTGTTATTATTTTTTAGAAAAAAAAAATTTTGGGTTTGGCCACAACCCTTGTTTTTATTATCATAAAGGGCATCACCTATAGCCTTTGCGCGACCCTCGCCAGAACACTACCTCCGGTGACCGTTGTTTGGTTTTGATTGCACAGTGTAGGGCATAGAAAACATACCATAGTGCGCTCCCACTGTGAATGTGGGATAAATCCCCACAATTGCTGCCACTGTTACATCCTACCAAGCGGTGCCCAGGCTCCCTCCGCCAGCGCCGTATTCTTGACATGCAACAACCAGTCATTGCCTCCATGCAACCAGTAGTCGCCAACCCAGAGCCACCACCCAGTCTTCTTGCACAGGCCACACGATCACAATAGGACTTGTCCACATCAGATCCGGGTTGCCACATAGATAGTATGACCAGGCACAGTCATCAGCGTACGAGAAGTGATGCCATATTTTAAGACTTTAAATTTCACGCCTATTTAACCGCCATTTTCTTAGGTACCTGACTTTCTGCGGCAATCAAATAACTGTCAAATTTTGGGTCATATTTTAGTTTTGACGACCATTTAATCGTCAATTTTAATTGAGAGGTTTTCTCTATAATCATGCACCTAAATTTGATGGCCATTTGAACTTCATTTCTAGTCATTTCTGTTTTGTTACAACGGTCATTTGACTGTCAAATTTAGCCTCATAGGTTGACAACGTCAGCAAGGTTTGGAAATTTTTTACCAATCACCAATTAAGTTTTTAGTTTTGTGGTCCAACTTTGAAGGCTCATATCTTGCTCATTTTGAGGCCTTTTTCAGAGCAATCTTTTTTGATTTGGGGTAGACTTTTATTAATTTTCCAGTGGTGGTGTTATTTTATGGTTTTGGTGGACAAATTTTGCAGAAATCTCATTTTTTTGGTGATTGTTCTTGTTTAGTCCTAGATTTTGCAACTTCGAACGCATTGTTTGGGCTCATACGAACACTTTTTCAGGTGCCATTTCTTTTGAAAGTGCATAATTTGTGTTCTAATTTTCAGATCTGCTATCAGTTTATAGCATTGTTTTGGCAAAAATATCACTTTCAGATCTTGGTCTTTTTTGGCCATTTATGATCATTGTAATACTAGGATTTCAGTTGGACCCTTAGCCATATTGGTTTGAGTTTGATTTGGCGTCAATAAGGCAGTTCTAACGTGGCAATTGTACATGCACTATATATAAAGTGCCCAAATCATCTTTTTTTAGGGGGGCCAGGGGGTTCTTTAATTGAGTGTGTTCTGGGGGTTGTAATGATTTGATCTCATTTTGTGAGAAGTGTATCATTGATGTAATCATGCGATATGACATACATCTTGCTGTAATAACTTTGACTGGGAGTAAGTATGAGTCATGGGCAAAAGGTATGTAAAGAGCCTGTGTTTGCTCTACTGGGATTTAACCGATATTTCACTTCAAATTAAAATAAAACTAACAGAATCTCTGCTTGTATTTATTAAAATAATTTCAAAACGAACAATGCTCATACATTCAGCTGTTACTTAATTCAAGCTAGAAGGAATTCGGAAAATTGCTACATTCATTACTTATTTTTTATTTGCAATAACAAAATAAGGAACCTGGTATCTTTTACGATATGGCTGGAATGATGATACAGCTTACTCCTTTGTCTTCCACGCATGGATGTGACTCTACCAATAAAGATTAGAATGGCGGTTGACTTCCCTTGTCCACGCGGCCTCCTTATATCATACGCGGCCTGTACTGTAGATTGCAGCCTGCATTCCTAATGGTGGCTTGACTGTGAATCGTGGCCAACAGACAATTCAAACGGCCTCAGCTAATGGCGTCTACAATTCAGATCATGACCCAGCCGTCACTTGCTTACATCCCTTGCAAATTGGATTTGTGTATTACTTCGACCAAGTCTGTAATTCCCAGAATGATCTTGCACCCTCAGTGTGCCTGCAAAATTTGATAAAAGAACCTGTTTTCCTCTAGCCACAGTCAAACAGTAAGGAGGAAAGACACAATTGATTATATATCAGCAACTAATTGATTATCAGTTCAAGGAAGAATCAATCTTCTAGAACCAATTTGACCCTTATATATCAGCAAGGGCTCAGATAAGAGAAAATTCTCACAACCAAGTTTAATAAAATGTATTCGGTGATCAACTTCACAAATAAGCCCAAATATACAACTCCTTGAATGCAAGAGTTTCTAAAAACCAATTCCAGTTAACCAGTCTTCAAAACATCAACTTCTAAAAGCATTATAATAATAAGTTATTATTATAATACTATAGTCAATTTATTAATTAATAACATATTGTCATTAATTAATATTAATTATGTGTCTGATGACGATTCCTCCATCCACTGTGAAAATAGTTGATCAACCTAGTCTTCAACTGCACTGCCAGAAATAGTAACTGGCCTCCAATTGACTTACTATAAATAGTAAGTCCAGAAATAGAAAGTCCAGAAATAGAATCTAAACGCTGAGACCCTCAAAACAAACTGTCAACTCACGAGGGTCGCGCTGGTGAGTTAACCATATTCAGGTTCCCAGATTCTGCTAATTCAGGGACATCACAATCCGCCCTCCCTGAAATTGCTTGTCCTCAAGCAATCGCAAACCAGGGTGCTACATAATATCCTCGGCCTCCCAAGTGGCATCCTCGTCAGGTAACCCCTGCCACTTGACTAAGTACTCCCGGATAGTTCTCCGGCGCAGCTGTCTCTCGCGGATATCCAAAATGGCCTTTGGTATCAATTCCAGTTTCCCCTCATCATCCAAGGGTGGTAATACAGCAGGAGTCACAGTTCGGCCTAAGGGCTCCTTGAGGCGCGAAACATGAAACACATTGTGCACTCTGTTGTCCTCAGGTAATTCCAGCTCATAAGCCACCTCTCTGACACGTTGGACCACCCGGAATGGCCCATAGTACCGTGGCTTGAGCTTTTCTGCCCCACTCTTCTTGATAGAAGACTGCCTATAAGGTTGCAGCATAAGATAAACCATGTCCCCAACCTCAAAAGAACGAGCTATCCTCTTCTGATCCGCATATTGTTTCTGTACATTTTGTGCTCTTTGTATATTGTCCCTCAATGCCCTCATAATGTCCTGGCTGTCCTGCAATAATTCTCCTGCGCTGGGCACCCTGCTGTCACTGCATAGTAAATCCACAAAAGTCGGGGGATCATAGCCATACAAGGCATGAAAAGGGGACATCTGTATGCTCATGTGAAATGTGGAGTTATAACAATACTCGCACATATGTATCCACTTAACCCAAGCCCTCTACTGTGAGGAGACGTATATCCGCAAATAGCCTTCCACCCACTTATTGACAATCTCGGTCTGGCCGTCGGTCTGCGGATGATAACTGGTACTCGGTGTCAACTCTGTACCACATAACCTGAAGATCTCCTGCCGGAAGTGGCTCATAAAGTGACTATCTCGGTCACTCACAATGTTTCGGGGTAAGCCATGCATCCTAAACACCTCTTGAAAAAATAACTCGGCCAGCTGTACTGCGAAATAAGTAGTGGTGATAGGGAAAAAATGTGCATACTTCATGAGCCTATCCACCACCACGAAAATGCAATCCCGTCCTTGGGCTTTGGGTAGCCCCACAATGAAATCCATAGAAATACTTTCCCATTTCCGCTCAGGAATGGGGAGTGGCTGTAACAATCCGGCGGGGTAAGTGTGCTCTTGTTTGTTTTGCTAACAAACAGAGCATTCGCGAACATATCGCTGAACATCTCCCTTCAGTCCCTTCCAGGTAAACCTCTCCCGAATCTGCCTGTAGGTCTTAAAGAAACCTGGATGACCCGCCATAGGTGTGTCGTGGAAAGCCCGGAATACAATCTCACGGACTCCTGATCCTGCCACAAGGAAAATCCTTCCCTTATAAATGATCAACTCATCCATTAGGGAATATCGGTCATCCTGGATACTGCCATCAATAATGCCTGTGGCCCATGTATCCCTAGCATACTCAGCTAGAATCAAATGCCTCCAAGCCTCAGAAACCTCGGTAAGTGAACAAAGATGGGGTCTCCGAGATAGAGCATCGGCCACCACATTCTGGGTTCCTTTGATATAAGTAATATCAAAGTCATATTATTGCAACTTACTCACCCATTTCTGCTGTCTCTCATTAAGATCTCGCTGCCTAAGAAAATGTTTCAGACTATTATGGTCAGTTTTGATGCAGAATTTACTTCCTACCAAGTACTGCCTGAATTTGGCCAAGGCATGCATAATGGCCAACATTTCCTTATTGTACACACTGAATGTCCTCTCCGGACCACGTAGTTTCGGACTCTCGAAAACAATGGGATGACGATCCTGGGATAACACTGCTCCTATACCCTCTCCTGAAGCATCGCCGTGTAAATCAAAGGGTCTCGAAAAATCTGGAAGTGCCAAGACCGGACAAGTAGTCATAATAACCTTGAACCTCTCAAAGCACTCCTGCGCCTGAGTGGTCCACTGAAAAGCACCCTTACGTGTCAAGTCTGTAAGCGGGGCAACATGTCTAGAAAACCCCGCCACAAATCTACGGTAGAAAGCACATAATCCAATGAACCCTCTCAACTGTGTCAGGGTCGCGGGCGTGGGCCAATCTAAAATGGCATGGACCTTATCAGGATCCATACGCACACCGTCTGCACTAATGATGTGCCACATGGTCATCCCAAGTCTTGTTGTAGACTAGGATGTCATAAAAAAAAACCAGTATAAACCTTCTCAGCTGGTTGTGGAATACCCTGTTCATTGTGGACTGAAAGGTAGCCAGCGCATTCGTCAAACCGAAGGGCATGACAAGGAACTCAAAGTGCCCACAGTGACATCTGAAGGCTGTCTTTTCTATATCCTGTTCCCAAACTCTGATCTGATGATACCCAGATCTCAAATCAATCTTCGAGAAACACTGTGCTCCATGCAGCTCATCAATCAACTCGTCAATCCGTGGAATGGGGTATCGGTTCTTAATAGTTCTCTTATTTAGCATCCGATAATCAATACACATACGCAAGGTGCCGTCTTTCTTCTTCACTAGGACAACTGAAGAAGCAAAAGGGGATTTACTCGGCCTAATGCGCCCCATCTCGAGTAACTCCTGTATTGTCTTTTCGATCTCATCTTTCAGCCGTTTTGGATGCCTGTAAGGGGTGATCATAACGGGCTTGGTGCCCTCCAACTCTATAATGTGCTCAGTTCCCCTATCTGGAGGTCTACCCGTAGGTAAGTCTCTAAACACCTTATCATGTTTAGTCCTCAACTGCTGAATGTTCGGGTGATATGTGAATTTATCTGCATGGTCTAATGATGGCATCAGCCTACACTCTACTGCCCAATCCACCTCATCCTTATGACGTACTAAACGCTGCATTTGCCTGAGTGAAATCTGCTTGAGCCCCTCCTCTCTGATGGCCTTAAGGACCTGTGGTTTCCCCTCTGAGATAAACCTTATCTCCATCTTCTCTGTACTGATGTAGATGTCCTTAATGGTATGTAACCAGGCCATCCCTATAACCAAATCTGTACCACCCATATCCACTACGTAGAAATCTGCCTTGAAGGCATAAGTTCCCAGTTTGACTGGTAAATTAGTCACCATCGTGTTACACTTCAGAGTGTAACCATCTGCTACCTGTATTCTCAATCCTGCGAACTCCTCTGTCTGGATACCTCTGCAAGTCACCAAACGAGAGTCAATAAAATTATGAGTGGCTCCAGTATCAAAAAGAGCAATCACTCTCTGTCCCGCCAATAGACCGTGTAATCTGAAGTCTCCCTCTTTCCTCATACTGGAAAGATATGCCACCTTGAGGTGTGATGTATCACCCTCCTCCTCTGTGTACCCCTCAGCTCCCTGAATGCCTTGTCCCTCATCAGTCAAATCCTCTATGTACTTGGGAACATCCTCATCATCATAAAACCACTCCATCATCCTATGCTTACCCTGAGGTTTCATAGGACAATTATGAGTAACATCATACGGCCCCCGACAGTAGAAACAAAGTTTCTTTCTTCTTAAATCATTAAGTGTTTCCTGATCTAAGGGTGCTGCCATAGGACGTTTGGAATCTGATTTTTCTTCCCTTCTCGGGGCTGTCCTATCATAAGGTGGTCCGGAAGGTCTTGCAGCAAACTGTCTCCTGGGTGCAGAAGCCTCGAGATCTCTAGTCTTCTTCATGGCTTCATGCAGTGATCGGGGATCTAGAGATTTAACCCATCCTCGTAGTGGTTCAACTAGTCCCTCTAGGAATAGCATCACCCTCCTCCGCTCTGATATGTCGTACACCATCACTGAAATGCGCTGAAACTCACTGATGTAAGCCTCTAGGTTGGCCGTCTGTCGTAACTGAGCCAACTCCCTAAAATAGACCTCGGGGTCTTTCATGTCGAAACGCTCAATCAATCTATCCACAAACTCCTGGTAGACAGTGATATGATCATGGTGTAATGACTTAAGTCCATGGTACCACCAGTCCTGTGCAGATCCATCCAATTGTAGAACTGCAAATCTAATAGCATCCATTTCAGTCATTGGACGCAATGCAAGGTAGGTATTGAACTTGTGGATCCAAGCCCTAGCAGTGACCCTACCGCTGCCAAAGTGTGCTAGCGTCATCTTGCTAGCCACCTGTCTCAGATCATTATTTCCCATCCTTTGCCTATCTTGTGCAGGTCTTCCCCTAGTATGTTCTCATTTCTGAGTCAGGTAACAATCAAAATTCAAGTTTTGTTTCAAGGCTAGAGGGAGGGCATCCCATTCGGCATACTGTGAGACTATGTCGTCAGCAAAAGGGGCACTCTCATCATCAACACTGGCGGTGTCAGTCTCTGGCCTCATAAATCTAGGCCCTTGGGGCCTGAATGGATCTCTCCTATCACCTATCCTGTTAGCTCTATCATGTCTCGGGGTCCGAGGCTCATACTCTCTGTGTCGGTCATCAACCCGTGACTGATGTGATGCGACAGAAGCATCACGTGATCTCTCCCTGCTCTAACCTCTAGGAAGAGTGAACCGTCTCAAAGTGTCAGAAAGTTCATGTAATACATCAGCTACATGATGCTGGCCTGCGGCTAAGTTCTTGAAGGTTTCCCTAGCCTCTCTGTCTATATCTGCCTCAGTGGGCCTAGCCCGGCCTGCTAATCCACCTGCATTATTATCCCCACCTAGCACCGTACCAAATTGGATATCCTGCATTGTCCACATTTGGTGGGGGTGAATTGCCTCGCCTGTAATAATGTCTGCCAGGGATGAATCTCCTGTCGTCTGCCATAAATAATTCCCCAAATAATAAAATTTAACTAGACCCGATTTCCCTGCAGGCTGGCAGGAAACGGCTCTGATACCACTGTAAAGAGCCTCTGTTTGCTCTACTGGGATTTAACCGATATTTCTCTTCAAATTAAAATAAAACTAACAGAATCTCTCCTTGTATTTATTAAAATAATTTCAAAATGAACAATGCTCATACATTCAGCTGTTACTTAATTCAATCTACAAGGAATTCGGAAAATTGCTACATTCATTACTTATTTTTTATTTGCAATAACAAAATAAGGAACCTGGTATCGTTTACGATATGGCTGGAATGATGATACAGCTTACTCCTTTGTCTTCCACGCATGGATGTGACTCTACCAACAAAGATTAGAATGGCGGCTGACTTCCCTTGTCCACGCGGCCGGCTTCACTGATATCAGCAGCTTACAACTGCAAGTCGTGATCCCTGCTTGTGTGCGGATGTACTACCTTACGCGATCTGTAGACGTGTGGGACACGGCCTCCTTATATCATACGCGGCCTGTACTGTAGATTGCGGCCTGCATTCTTAATTGTGGCTTGAATGTGAATCGTGGCCAGCAAACAATTCAAACGGCCTCAGCTAATGGCGTCTACAATTCAGATCGTGACCCAGCCGTCACTTGCTTACATCCCTTGCAAATTGGATTTGTGTATTACTTCGACCAAGTCTGTAATTCCCAGAATGATCTTGCACCCTCAGTGTGCCTACAGAATTTGATAAAAGAACCTCTTTTCCTCTAGCCACAGTCGAACAGTAAGGAGGAAAGACAATTGATTATATATCAGCAACCAATTGATTATCAGTTCAAGGAAGAATCAGTCTTCCAGAACCAATTTGACCCTTATATATCAGCAAGGGCTCAGATAAGAGAAAATTCTCACAACCAAGTTTTATTAAATGTATTCGGTGATCAACTTCACAACTAAGCCTGAATATATAACTCCTTGAATGCAAGAGTTTCTAAAAACCAATTCTAATTAACCAGTCTTCAAAACGTCAACTTCTAAAAGCATTATAATAATAAGCTATTATTATTATAATACTATAGTCAATTTATTAATTAATAACATATTGTCATTAATTAATATTAATTATGCCTCTGATGACGATTCCTGCATCCACTGTGAAAATAGCTGATCAACCTGGTCTTCAACTGCACTGCCAGAAATAGTAACTGGCCTCCAACTGACTTACTATAAATAGTAAGTCCAGAAATAGAAAGTCCAGAAGTAGAATATGAACGCTGAGACCCTCAAAACAAACTGTCAACTCACGAGGGTCGCGCTGGTGAGTTAACCATATTCAGGTTCCCAGAACCTGCTAATTCGGGGACATCACAAGGTAGCATCACATATTTTATATGGCTTAATCTCATGCCTCATCTTTAAGTACTCATTCCTAAGCCAAAGTCCAAGTTGAAAAAATTAGTTTGGCGTGACGAATTATCATATTGTAGGATTGATTGCTAGCAACATCTGTAGTGTCTCTTCCATGTGATCAAACCCAAGATTGAAGGTAATAGGTGCCCACACACATTTTGGACCATTGTTCAGGAGCATTTTGGAGATCCTCATGTTCTTCCATTCCCAGATGATCCTGTTGCATATTGCCTCATTCCACTTGATGATGCAGATAATATTCCCTTTGATGATGATACTTTGAAGTGGATTAGAAGATTAGCAGAACTTGAGAGTTTTGATGATCTAGAGACTTGACCTATAGCTCCTACTTCTCCAGTTGAGATCACTTCTACTGTTGCTCTTGATGATGCTTGTATTCCTACAGTGTTGGATTCTTGTGATTTAGTGCAATAGGGTATTCTTTGTCTTCCAGACACAGTTTCATGGGAGGACTTTTGACAGACATTGAAGGTTTGTTTGTGGAGTCCTACATTGCAGATTTGGGAGACACTATTGATGACATTCATCTTCTCTTTGATGAAGATGATCCTTCTTCATTTATTGTGAGGAAACACTCTGACCCTCTTCTTCATACTCTACATGATCATCCTCCACAGTTTGACATGATTGTGGATCTTTTGATACAACTATTGGAGGAGGTCTCTTTATCTTCAGAGGAGACATTTGAGTCTTTGGAGATTGATATTGATGAGTCTCGTCCTTTAGTTGATATGGTTCAGGTTGATCATGGTTATGTGATGCATTCTTTGAGCTTGGAGACTCCCATTCAGGTTTTAGAGGCATCATTCATATTTGATGATAGTTGTGGCAACAATGTTGTCACTTCATCTTTGTCTTTGGAGCTTGTTCACAATGAGTTTCCATTGGTTCCTTGCTTGTCACCTTCTATTATGATTGGGAATGTTCCTGATTGGTTCATGGCATCTTCACCATCCACGGACATGG
>MU226742.1:1940843-1954851 GCA_018584345.1 Thuja plicata | reverse complement strand
TTCCTAGGGGTCCTAATGTGTGATAAGGCGTACTAGGACCCCCAGAAAGACCCCATGACCCTTTTTGACCCATTTGAATATTCAAATGTGTCCTAAGGTGTCCTACAACACCTTAAGACACACTTGACCATTCAAATGGGTCAAAAAGGGTCATGGGGTCTTCCTAGGGGTCCTAATACATGATAAGATGTACTAGGACCCTAGAAAGACTCCATGACCCCTTTTGACACATTTGAATGGTCAAGTGTGTTCTAAGGGGTTGTAGGAACCCTTATGACATATTTGAACATTCAAATGGGTAAAAAAGGGTCATAAGGTCTTTCTGGGAGTTGTAGTACACCTTAACCCATACAAGAACCCATAGGAAGTCCCCATGACCCCTTTTGACACATTGCAATACTCAAGTTTTTCCCTAGAGGTCGTATGACCACTTAAGACACATTTGAGAGTTCTAATGTGTAAAAAGGGGTTATGGGGAATTCCTAGGGGTTCTTGTATGCATTACCACACATTAGGACCCCTAGGAAGTCGCCATGACCCCTTTTGACATATTTCAATACCCAAGTGTGTCTCAATGGGTCAGACGACCCCTTGGGACACACTTGAGTGTTGAAATATGTCAAAAAGGGTCATGGGGACTTCTTAGGGGTCCTAATGTATGACAAGGTGTACTAGAACCCCTTAGGACCCTCTTTGACCCCTGGGGACACATTGGAACACTTAAGTGTGTCCTAACGGGTCCTACAACCTCTTAAGACACACTTAAGTTTTCCACTATTTGAAAAGGGGTCATGGGGTCTTCCTAGGGGTCCTAATGCATAAGAAGGTGTACTAGGACCCCTTAGGTTCCTCTTTGACCCCTGAGGACACACTGGAACACTCAAGTGTGTCCCAAAAGGTTCTACAACCTCTTGGGGCACAATTAAGTGTTCCAATGTATCGAAAGGGGTCATGGGGATGTCGTAGGGGTTGCATGACCATGATAAGGTGTACTAGGACCCCTTAGGTCCCTCTTTCAACCCCAGAAACATATTGGAACACTTAGGTGTATCCCAAGAGTTTGTAAGACCCCTTGGAATACAATTGAGTGTTCTAGTGTGTCCCTAATTATTAAAGAGGCACCAAAGGGGTCCTAGTACAATCTCACACGTTAGGACCCCTAGGAAGACCCAATGACCCCTTTCAACACATTAGAACACTAAAGTGTATTCCAAAAGGTCTTAGGAGCACTTGAGACACACTTGAGTCTTCTAATGTGTCCATGTGGGTCAAAGAGGTTCCTAAGGGGTCTTATTACACCTTCTCATGCATCAGGATCCCTAAGAAGAGTCCATTAACCCTTTCTACACATTGAAACACTCAATTGTGTCCCAAGGGTTCCTAGGACCTCTTGGGACAAACTTGAGTGGTCTAATGTCTCAAAATGGGTCATAAGGACTTTCTAGGGGTCCTAACATGTGATAAGGTGTACTAGGACCCCTTAGGACCATCTTTGACCCCTAGGGACACATTGGAACACTCAAGTGTGTCCCAAGGGGTCCTACGACCTCTTAAGACACACCTGAGTGTTCCAATGTTTCAAAATGGGTCATGGGGTCTTCCTAGGGATCCTAACACGTGAGAAGGTGTACTAGGACCCATTAGGACCCTCTTTGACCCCCAGGGACACATTCAAACACTCAAGTGTGTCCCAAGGGGTCCTACGACCTCTTGGGACACACTTGAGTCTTTCAATGTGTCAAAATAGGTCATGGGGACTTTGCAGGGGTCCTACGACAGTGATAAGGTGTACTAGCACCCCTTAGGTCACTATTTGACCCCCAAGAGCACATTGTAACACTAAATTGTGTCCCAAGGGGTCCTACAATCTCTTGGGACACATTTGAGTGTTCCAATATTTCAAAATGGGTAATCAAAAGTCCCCATGACCCATTTTGATACATTAGAATATTCAAGTGTGTTCCAAGAGGTTGTAGGACCCCTTGGGACACAATTGAGTTTTATAGCGTGTTCTCGGGGGTCAAAGAGGGACCTAAGAGGTCCTAGTATATGTTCTCACACGTTAGGACCCCTAGGAAGATCGTATGACCCTTTTAGACACATTGGAACACTCAAGTGTATCCCAAGAGGTCGTAGGACCCCTTGGGACACACTTGAGTGTGCCAATGTGTCCCCGAGGGTCAAAGAGGGTCCTAAAGGGTTTTATTACACCTTCTCATGTGTTAGGACCCTCAAGAAGACTTCATGACCCCTTTTGACATATTGAAACACTCAATTGTGTCCCAACGGGTCCTATGACCTCTTGGGACACACTTGAGTGCTCCAATGTCTCAAAAGGGGTCATGGAGACTTCATAGGGGTCCTAATGCATGATAAGGTGTACTAGGACCCTTTAGGACCCTCTTTTACCCCCAAGGACACATTGGAACACTCAACTGTGTCCCAAGGGGTCCTACGAGCTCTTGGGATACACTTGAATGTTCCAATGTTTCAAAAGGGGTCATGGGGTCCTCCTAGGGGTCCTAACATGTGAGAATGTGTAATAGGACTCTAGGGACACATTGGAACACTCAAGTGTGTCCCAAGGAGTCCTAGGAAAGTTCATTTGAAAGAAAATTATTAAAAAAAAGAAAAAAAATTATTAAAAAAAAAATTGGGTACCCGATTTTTTTTGGGTACCTAAAAATATCAGGTACCCAAAAAAATTAGGTACCTGATTAGGATTGTGCTTTGGTTTCAGGTTTTCCCAAGTGTACTGACACCCAGGCCTACTAAAAAGTCAACAAATATTTTCATGCACTTTTGGACGAGTGAAAAGTGGATTTTTTTCACATCGCCACTTTTTGGCCCCCCATGATCTTGCACATACCCTTAGAAAGTAATCAACAGTTGTGATCTGATACATTCAACTTACTTTGAAAATTTAGATCCAATTATAGCTCTAATGTTAACTTACTAAATGGCCTGCATTGTCATTTCAATCTTCTAATCTGCTTGGAAATCCGTCAAGCAATCACACATGTAACTCTCTACTTTTGTATTCAGCCTTCTCTGCTAAATCATGCCAATCCATAAATCAGCCATGCAATCCTCTTGCATAAACACATGTACACACTTAATGAATAACCCCTTGAGGTTATCATATACCCCTCTGTCTAGGTAAGATAAATCTTTGTCGCTTAATCAAGATCATAGATCTTAGGTTAGGTCAGATCCAATGGATCATTCCATCATTACATTACATTTACATCTCCAAAGTAGTCTCTAATTAAATCTTGAAACCATGCATTAATTACGGTTACCCATACAATAAATGATGTGGATCAATCTTTAATTAACACTACATATCCCAATAAAATTAACTAAGCCAGTCAGAGATATCAAATCTCATCATTAATCCAATTACTGTAAGTCGGTCAACACCAATGTTTCCACTCGACAATTTCTCTAGTGCTCGGCACTAAACAAAATTTCTTGTCACAAACAACTTCGCTCGGCACAAGAAATTTTTCTCAGCACAACTTTGATCGGCACAAGCCAAACTTGCTCAGCACAAAACAACCAGAAAAACTGTCTTTGAAAGATAAACAACTAATTACTTTGCCAGAGTGCCAACTGATCAAGTGCCCTTTTATTTTTCTTAACTCAACCATTCACTTGGTCTTCTTGTTAAATATTCTTCATCAACAATAGATATGGTACTCATATAGATAACAATAGTCTCACCAGTTAAGGTTTGACAGTAATGACAAAATAAAAATTGCTTGCATTGTCACTTTCCAACAATCGAGATGGTGTTTGTGGCAATAAATGATGATTTCGATGATGATGAAGAAAGGTATGAAGAAACTAAAATCATATCTAAAGTTAGTAAAAATGATGTCTAGATCATAGATAGTGTCTGCACTCACCATATGACTGGTGAAAAGCAAAATTTTGAGACTTTTAAATACTATAAAGGTGGTTCAATAAGAATGGGTAAAAATATGGTGGATACTCCACTTTTGCATTAAAAAAAAAAGAATGGGTAATGACATACCTTATCTAGTTGAAGGTAGAGGAACCATAATGTTGAATAACCAGATAAAATATAAAAATGATTATTGGGTAAATGGATTGAATTATAATCTATTGAGTGTTTTTCAGTTGAATAATTCAGGTCACAGAGTTGCATTTGAAAATAAGAAGGCAAAGATCTTCAATAAATTAGGAAATCTGATTGGTATCGGTGAGCAGACAAAAGGTAACTTATTCTATCTGAATGATACTGACACCACTTGCTTAATGGCTAGAAATGAAGACATATGGTTGTGGCACAAAACATTGTGTCATATGAACTTTGACAACATGATAAAGATAAGCAAAAAGAGAAATGTAAGAGGCTTACCGATGATGACAAAGCCCGACAATATCATGTGTAAGAATTGTCAAAAAGGTAAGATGACAAAGTCTAGTTTCAAAGCAAAACCCATACATCTGATGCCATTCTAGAATTATTCCATAATAACCTATGTGGACCTATGAGAACAAAGAGTTATTATGGAGATAAATATTTTATTCTCTTTGTTGATGATTACTCTAGAATGATGACAATCATGTTTTTAAAAGGTAAATCAAAAGCATTTAAGATGTTTAAATGGTATAAGGCAATGGTTGAGAAACAAAGTGGCAAAGAATTAAAATTATTAAGATCAGATAGAGGAGGGGAATTTATTTCAGATGAACTCACTAACCTTTGTAATGAGCATGGAATCAAAAGATAGGTCTCTACACCAAGAACACCATAGCGAAATGGAATTGGTGAAAGAAGGAATAGATCCATAGTTGATTGTGCAAGGACACTGATGATAGAGAAAGGCATCACCCAAATATTCTAGAGAGAAGCTCTTTCAGTACTGCAATTTACACATTGAACAAAGTACAATTGAAGAAAGACACCAAAAAGACAACTTATGAGCTTTGGTATGGATACACACCCAATGTGAGTTATTTCAAAAATTTTGGTAGTTAATGTTATATCAAGTAAAAGATCATAGAAATGGAAAAATTGACTCCAAGAGTGATCAAGGAATATTTCTAGGGTATTCCACCAAGAGCAAGGCTTATAAATGTCTAAATAAAGCCTCTAACAAAATTGTTGAAAGTACAAATGTAAAGATAGATGAATTTGCAGAGAAGAATGAAAAGGAAAGCACTAAAGAACCAGAGGAATACAATAGGTTTGTATACAATGAAGAACCTGACACTCTACCCAACCAACAATGTAGAGCTCCCGAGCAACAAATCATTTCACCTAAGCATCAGGCTATAAATATCGACAATCAGAATATTGCTCAAGATGATGCACAAAGTGATGGAGAACAGATTGAAGGACAAAATGATGATAAAGCTGATAGACAAAGAGCTGAGCTTATACTTTCCAGATATGTCAGAAGGAACCATCCATAGAACCAGATCATTGGAGACAAGAAGGCTAGTATGAGAACCATAAGTAAGTATCTAAATAAAAGATGTCTTATTTGTGATTATGAGCCAAAATCTGTCAATGCTGCACTTGATGATGATGAATGGATTAGTGCTATGAATGAAGAGATTGAGAAGATAGAGAAAAAAAAGACATGGACACTTGTACCAAGACTAGATGACAATAATGTGATCGGTACAAAATGGATATTCAGGAAGAAACTGAATGAGAATGAAGAAGTAACAAGAAATAAAGAAAGACTAGTATGCAAGGGGTATGCACAAGAAGAAGGAATTGACTATGGAGAGACCTTTACACCCATTGCTAGGATAGAAGGAGTAACAATATTACTTTCTTATGCTGCATGTAAAGGATTCAAGGTATATCAAATGGATGTCAAGTCTACATTCCTAAATGGAATACTTGAAGAAAACGTATACATTGAACAACCAGAAGGGTTTGTTAATCCAAACAAGAGGGACATGGTATGTAGACTACACAAAGCCCTGTATGGATTGAAACAAGCACACTGAGCCTGGTATGAAAGACTTCATTCCTATCTTATAATTATGGGATTTGTAAGGACTAGTGAAAATAGTAATCTTTATTTGAAAGAAGATACTGATGCTAACATTTTGATTCCTGAGATATTTCTTGATGAAATCATACTTGGAGGCAATGATATGCTATGCTAATCATTCACAAATGAAATGAGCAAAGAGTTTGAGATATTTATGTTAGGAGAGATCAAGTTATTTCTTGGTCAATAGATCATGCAACAAGATGAAGGTATTTTCATTATACAATCCAGATACATCAAGAAGTACTCAAAATATTCTAGATAGAAGTGTCCAAACTAGTTGGAACACTAATGGAAACTCGATGCAAGCTGAAAAAGGAGGACAAGTTATCAGAGGTAAATCAGACTTTGTACAGATCAATGATTGGAAAACTCATGTATGTTATACATACTAGACCAGATATTGCACACGCAGTAGGAATAGTTGCTAGATTTTTTGCTAATCCCAGGGAATCACATATGACTGCTGTGAAAATAATCCTAAGATATCTGAAGAATACCGAGGAATATGGCTTATAGTATAGAAGAGAAGACATATTTTAACTTAAGGTCTTTACCGACGCTGATTGGGTTGGAAATATTGAAGACCAGAAGAGCATAATTGGAAGAGCATTCTTTATGGGTGACAGACTTGTCACATGGATCAACAAGAAGCAAGGATGCATCTCTTAGTCTACTACAGAAGCAAAGTATGTTGCTGCTGCTGCAAACTGCTCAAATATTGCATGGATCAAATAGTTACTGGAAGGTATGAATATGAAAATTCTTGAACGAGTAATTATCTACTGTGATAATACAAGTGCAATACACATTTCTAAGAATCCAGTCATGCATGATAAAACAAAGTATATTGCCATCAAGTGTCATTATTTAAGAGAACAAGTTCAGGAAAAGGAGGTGATACTTGAGTATGTGCAATCAAAGGAACATTTGGCCGATATCTTCACCAAGCCACTGCCCAAGGATGCATTTGAATACTTGAGAAAGAGACTAGGGGTTAGACCCTTGTCTACTAGTCACTAAGATGACTAGAAGGCTACATCAGCCTACATATTATTAGAATATCATTCATGTTTATGCAAGTAGAGAAAATGAATTCAAAGATACATATATACACACTAAGGTATTTATCTACTCCAAGCACCAGAGTTATTACCGATGGTTTGGGAAATTCAAGGAATATATTATGGATAGAAAAGATCCGTTTGGCAAAGATGTTTGTTTGGCATTGGTGTCAAAGGGAGAGAGAGATATCTCATCATCATAATGATAAAGGGAGAGATTATATCCATCAAAGTATCTAAAGGGAGAGATGTAACAAGAATGGGAGAGTACACACAAAGGGAAAGGATTGCTGACAAGAGACATCACAAGAAAGGAGAACAATTAAAGGGAGAGAGTTTGACATAGAAGAAAAATACATCAAATCAGAGAAATAAATATTCTACATCTATCCAGTGGAGGAATTGAAGATAAATAGAAAGCTGCAAGAATCAAATCAAAGCTATTTGAGCTTACCGAAAGCTAGACATTTGTAATAGTTACATTAGGAAAGCTTGATGAAACTGTATATTTCATAGTGTATTAGTAATAGTATAGTATGATAATGTAGTATGTTGCCATCAATTCCAAAGGGAGAGATTGATGACATGTAACTGATTGAATGTTTGAATATGTTAAGTTGATGATCATGCAAGGCATTAAATCAGTTAATGCATTGTATTGTAATTGATGTCAACTTGATATAATCTATATGGTCATGGAAATATTGTCAAAGACTTCAAAGAACCAATGAATCAAAGGATATGCTATATGTAATGCATATAAGTCAAGTATTCACTAAGTGACTGTATACACCGACGGAGTGCATGCCGACGGAGAGAGTAAAAGAGAAAAAATCACAGTGTTACCCAACAAGCTAATGCACAACATTACCAATGAGAAAAGTCACAGTGTTACCCAATGAAAAAGACAAGGATGGAGATCCTGATGACAATTGAAGTCACACTGATGGAACAGTCAGTTATCATCGATGACTAACTGAAGTGTTGACCGATAGAATAGAGAGTTCAAAAATGACAAAATGCTTAGTTGTCAAGAAGCTAAAGATAAACTTAAAAGATACTTATCATTGTTTTAATCATCTAGATAATGCCAGAGATAAGTAATTGATTTAAAGATGATTTGTCCAATTGGCAAGAAGATCTCTTTGAGATAAAATAGGATTTTCTTTAAATTTAATTGGCGAGAACTATGGATCACTCCAAGAATCGAGAAAGCCAAGAAAAGGTAAATCAGGTCTATAAAGAGACAAACCCAATTCATTATGAATTGGAGTGTGGGGTAAAAAAGAGAAGAGGAAAGATGCTAAAGAAATTCTGAAGGAGAAGAAAGTCTTCAATCAGTCCTGATCAATCAAGCTAAGAAAAGAGCTAGATTCTACAGACACCGACGAACAGTGAGACAACATCACAGAGGAGAACACTGTGGAGCAAAGGTACATAATTGATTATATTGATCAGAGAGGTAATGCACTTACAATAGATCTAAAAATCTACAATTCAAGTTGTATGTATGAATAGATCATTAATGTTTTAGTTTAAGCATTGAAGCATCAAGTCTCTTAACCGAGCAGGACTTAAAATTCTTCTACAATTGAGATACATCCCAAGGAGTATCAAAAATTTTAATCATGAAAGTAGCATTGGATATGCTTGATACCTATTGAAAGGCCAAGTGAGTGTTTGATCAAGGATGGTAGCATTAGATGCTAGATACTAGGTGAAAAACTATCTTTTATATCCTCTAACATGGTCACACCTAACAGTGTGTTTGTAACTTTTAACAGGGTTGGCTCCTTACAGAGCTCACTTTAGAAGAGTGAAAATTTGGGGTACTGGTCATAGTGGTTTTTACCGTAACAGGGTTTCCACGTTAAAAATCCATGTGTTATGTGTCTATGTTTTATTACTTTACTATTTTACATTCACATATGCAATTCTGGATTGATCGGTATACTCTTCATATTTACCATGCTTCAGTAAATAGTTGACTGCTTATCAGTAATCATACATAAGAGAGATTTACAAAGAAATCTGACGAGTAGTAAATTGATATAAGTATTTCAAGGTATTCATCTTGTAGGATAGAAGATAACTAGAGACATAATTTGTGGTTATAAGTTTTAGGGGTTGATTTAAGGATTAATTTTTGAGGCCACTGATTCACCCCCCCACCTTTCAGTTATTACTAACACTTTGCATCCATCATGACTCCTCTTTTGAAATGATTCTTGAACTTGATGCTCCAATATTATTCAATTTTGGAATTCTTGCTCTTCTTTCTCGTTGTCATTTTGTCTCCTTCTCTCTATTTGATGCAACCTCATCAGCTGTTAGAACCTTCCTTTTCCTCTTTCTTCATTTCTTTGATCCCATGTTTGCACCAAAATTTGAATTCAAATTATTCTCTTCATGTCAGATCCAAAACAAGACAAGAAAATAGATTTTTGATTCAAAATATTCTCTCTACAACATAGACATGTCATAAAATGATTGAATAATCATTAATCATTGAGATCAGGCCCACAATCCTTTTTTTGTCTTCAACAGATCTTTAAGAAATGAGCACCCATTCTATAAATGGAACGGGTGCCCATTTCTATTTTAACGGTCCAAATAAAAATGAGCACCCATTTTTTGAATTGTAAAAAATAGGTACCCGTTTCTTAAAACCAAGAGTGGGAACCATACCATCACCTTGTTTTTTAGTTCGGGATAGGATTGGTCCCACCAAGCCTGTGCTTGGCCTTGCAAAAATATGGCTAAGGCACTGAAACATTAAAATTACGTCTTGTCATAATTTTTTGGAGGTCTTCCCGAATGATTTTTTTGACGAAACGAAAACTCATTACAGTTCTTATTTTACAGATTATAAAAATAAAAATTTCATAGTGATGTGACTAATTTGAGTATTTTTACAATATTTATTAAGCCAAAGTGGTACCTAAACTTGAAAAATAAATTCTATGACATCAATATACATAGAATTACATTCAGAATAAAAAAAAATTAGAAAAAGTTAAGTTTTCATCAAATTATGGTGGTCGTACACCAGAGGTTTCAAAAATCTACTTTACAATCAATTAAAAATTAATAAAAAAGCATTCTGTAAAAAAAGGAAAAATATTCTTATCAATCTTTGATGTTTTAGGTACCTTTCCTCAAAAGAATTCACAAAAATTCATTTATTTACTTCAAAATAGGGTGGTCGTACACGTGTGTGGTATGGTCCTAAAACATACATTTTGAAAAAAAGGGTTTTTAAACATGCCTACTAATATGCATTTTCTACCATGTGGGTATTGAAATAAATTAGATATTTTAAAAGAATACTCTGAGTACAAACTTTTCTATTACTGAAGTTTTCTGAGATTCAATCTTTAAGTGCCTCAAATTTTGACATCAATTGACAGAAAATTTAAAAAATAGGGAAAACACTACCAACTTTTGCCCAAATGTGGGACTCAACTTCTTGTAGCCACCCCCTCTTCAACATAAAATAATTTGAGACCGAGTTTCACATTTTACCTTCTTTGATTTTTGAGCCCAAATTCAATATGATTCCCCATCTCGGTGATTTAGTAGTAGATTTTGATTTACAATTGTCTTTCTCAATTTTATATCCCAAATGTTATATAAAAGAAAGCTTTACAGTTTATTTTGGCATGATGAAATAAATTGCAAGGTTGAAGCCCCAATTTGAAGACATCCTGTAAAGTGAAGACTTGTGAATCAAGGCTACATCAGTATTCTATCAAGCATTCAAAAATTTTTTCAACATCATGATGGAGCTACAAAAGGATTATGATGATGACTAGGAGACTACTGACTGATGATTGGCTTGTACCCTTCCTCTTTGGATTTGGGTATGGTGTCTTGTTATCTTTAGATCCATATTTTTTTTTTCTTCATATCTATGTTCATTACCTACTTTCAATCATGCATTGATTGTATTTTCATATTAGATACTCTATCACACTAGGGTGGTCTTTACATTTGCATTTATGCACTTTTAGCTCATAGCAATTTAAAAACTCTAGATTCATGAGCACTACACATTTTATCTCTGTCATATTGGCTATTTGTGGAGGTGGGAATCACCAAAATGGAGGGTTCACCAATGAAAACCCCTATTAGCCACCCACACACACAAAATCTCAGATTTGTAATCATAGAATACTCCAGAATTAGTTGGCGGATCTGTGGTGCCATCCTAGCATTGAGACAGACCATTTTCAAATTTTTATGGAAGAAAATCCTAGGTATAGAAAATTTCAAATGCTATGTGCCTAGGAATAAAAAAATTCAAATATTTTGTACCTA
This sequence comes from Thuja plicata, assembly GCA_018584345.1. Taxonomy (NCBI): domain Eukaryota; kingdom Viridiplantae; phylum Streptophyta; class Pinopsida; order Cupressales; family Cupressaceae; genus Thuja; species Thuja plicata. The sequence goes on along the minus strand of MU226742.1, from coordinate 1,943,423 downwards.
GGAATAAAATGTTTCAAAATTTTTTTTACCTACAAAAAGAAGTGAAATTTCAGGTTCAGGCAAATACAAGTTTCAGGATCTCCTACATTTAATTACAAGTATTTTTGGGATTCTAACAGTTAGGAAATTAAATCAGAGTCTTTATTTCTCCTATTCTGGTTGTAGGTGCACTGAAATTAATCTTAATCTTTATTTACATCTTCTTTTCAGTTTGATTAAATCATCTCTTGCCTTGATTAGTCCTTTACATATCAATATTATATATCTCCTCTTTGATTTCTAAGCATCAAAAGAATAGAAACCCTAAAAGAAAAAATATTGCATTATCATCCCTCCCACAAGGTGATGTTGATCTAATTTTTCTTAAGGTGGTTTTGTAGTCCAATGTGCCATGTGAACTAAGCAATCTCCCTTCTTCATTTCTTACCTTTTCATATTACACAACTATTTAGGATTTATAGTTCAAATTTATTGTTTAAGTTTTAGGCTTTAAAATCCTAGGTTTATCTTTCAACATATAATGTCCTTATATTTATAATTTAGTATTTAATATTCATCATTTAATGTTTAAGGTTTGATTTTCAATATTAAGGGTTTAATATTAATTTTTAGGGTTGAGTGGAAAGGTTTAATATTTAAGGGTTTAGAGTTTAGAGTTCAAGGTTAAGATCTCAAGGTTCACATTTAATGTTTATATTTCTTAACATTAAGGTTTCAAAATTTAAGATTAACTATTAGTATTTAAATGTGAAATGGATAACATCAAGTGTAAAATGAAAGGATAATGGTTATCTCCAAGAATTAACCTTGAAGTTATAATTTGCACAGCCAAAACAAAATAACACCATAACGAGCTCAACCAAGGTGGATCATTCAAACAAGTGGATCATGATCCATAAAAAATATTTTGGATCTTAGAAGTTATGATGAATGTAGAAATGTAAGGAGGAGGAGGAGGAGGTGGTGGAGAAGAATAAAAAAATAAGAATTCAAAGGTTTCCATACCATCAAATATACAATCATTTATAGATGTGCACTTAGTAATCTTTAGCAATGTACCAAAAGGATTACATCCCAAAATAAATCATGATCATGCCATTCAAATATTAGTAGGACCTACCTTGCACCACTCATGCCACTTTTTCCTTGAGAATAAACTCAAATCTTAGAGAAACATAAGAAAACGTGTGCCAATAAGAGAGACTCTTAAGTCTAAAGTAGAACAAGGAAACAAACTATCAAAGACTATTTGAAGTGGATTATTCTTTCAACTGAAAAATATTTCTTATTATATTTTTCTCTTGTGGTAATTATTTCATTATATAAATAGAGAAAAAATTAAAGCAATGAAAAATATATTCTTTAAATTTGGAGAAATATTTCTACAACAAAATAAAAGAAAAGCACCCATGCATTTAAAGTTTGTTTAATACTTTGTTTATTTGTATTTACTTACACTTTATGATAATAATTGACAACAAATTTATTATCTAAGCCAACTATTAATTCAATGATTGTATTTATTTAATTAACTCAAAATAATTAACTTTGGTGATGAAACTCTTACAAATATAATACTTGGATAATTATATTTTAAGTTATCATAATACTTATTGATATACCATAGTGATTAATATTATAACATAAGTACTAATCTCTTAATACTTGTTAATTAATCACTAAGAATAGTATATTTGATACTTCCAAATTTAAATAAGTTTGTATTGGAAATGGTCCATTCCTCTCTCACTTGATTAGTGGGCAAATCATACATAAACTAAATTTATTGTACTTAGTTTGCACTACATTGTCGTTCATTTTATTATCATAGGTACTTCCAAATAAATAAGTTTATATTGGCAATGGTTCATTCCTCTCTCCCTTGATAAGTGATCATAGCATACATAAACTAAAGTTATTGCACTTAATTTTCACTCCATTGTCATTAATTTTATTATCATTTTAATATATGAATTTCTTGTCATTTCCATTGATCAATAATGTAAGTAGGCACATATAATTCCCTTCACCAATTTCTCTCAAGTAATTGAACTACAACTAGCAATTGCACCTTGGTGTGCAATGGGTACGTTGAAGAGGTGTGCAATGTCAATTTATAAATTATTTTGGTTATTTTTTGCATCATTGATTTTGTACGAGGTCAATTGGCAGAGAGATTTATATGAAGAGAAAGGGAGAGATGAGAGAAGATATTTTTTCAGATAGAAATAGAGAGGAAAGTAGATATATATAAAGAGCGAGTGTGAGAGAAGTGGATGGATAGAGGGAGATATGTCTAGAGATAGAGGAGGTGAGAGAAGGATAGAATGAGAGAGGAAGGAGATAAATAGAGGGGGAGGCAGAGAGGAAGACAAGGAAAGAAAGGAAGAGGTAGAGAGATACGTACATAGTGAGATAAAGTGATCGAAAGATAAAGATCTAAGGAGATAGATAAAGATATATGGTGAGATAGAGTGATATATATATATATATATATATATATATACACACAGAGAGAGAGAGAGAGAGAGAGAGAGAGAGAGAGAGAGAGAGAGAGAGAGAGAGAGAGAGAGATGTGTG
>MU226742.1:1929173-1940793 GCA_018584345.1 Thuja plicata | reverse complement strand
AGAGAGAGAGAGAGAGAGAGAGAGAGAGAGAGAGAGAGAGAGAGAGAGATGTGTTAATGTCATCTACATATCTTGGACACAATGTAGAGGATTCAACCTAAAGAACATACGATCCCTAGCTCAAAATGGTTTGAAGGTGATTGTTAATTGAAAATAAATATTCATATGGGTGGAAAGACAGTAGCAGTAAATTTTCTCAATACAAGGAGTTACAATTTTGTAGTATGTTGATATTTGGATGACCCACATTAAGTGTTGACATCATGGGTGGTGATCATGTGAAACCCTCTTAACCTGAATCCTTTTTGTTTCATAACATTTGTTGTTTCCATTTTTGCATTTCCCACTCCCATTGCAGGTTGGTGTCCATCGTTGGAAGGAAATAGGGGAAGCATAATAATAGTGGCTATAGCTAACTTTGCGCAATCGTGGATCCTAAATGGTATATCAGGTTTTGACAATTTTTTGTTGTTGTCTTTGTTTGCAACTTAACAACTTATAGCTAGTGTTCTAGCTTTTGGGTATTCATGATGCATGTTGTGGGATTCATTATGTGCAAAAGGGTCAAAAAGTGGTCATTTCAAAATGTTGTCTGATACCAACTTGATGATGTTCCAATAATCGTCCACTCAAAATCACCAGTACTTATGGACAAATGTGTCTGTATTGGTGCACAGATGTCCCTCTAGAGGTGCACAAATGTGCCAACAAGGATAAAAATTGATTGACTATCGATACATATGAAACTTATTAATGAACTTTTCATAATCATTTTTTTGGAGTCACAATGACAATAAATAAACGGTTATTGGAACACGATTTATTATTGGTGCTCTTTCCCTATTTCTCACTTCAAAAGTTTATGAAAATACAAAACATGGAAACAATCCACACCATAATTGACCAATTTTCGAAGTATATTTCCGCCTACTGTAATTTGAAACATTGACATAACAGATCTGCATTGGTGTATTATTAAGATTGTTTCTCTGCTTGCCCCTCCTCTCCAGTCCTCTTCTTTGGTTTTCAAGAACATGTTTTGATAGTTTTTCAAAACATTTTCATTCAAACATTGAAGATGTTTTTAACATTTCCAACTTTAATATTGAGATACTTGCCCGGTTTGAATTTTGTTATTGTCCGAGTTTAGCCGGCCTTGTTCACATAAGATAGGCCTTCGTCTAAAAACTGGAAATAATAATTAAAAAAATATTTAAAAGTGATAATGGTCGAGAAAAGAGAAATGAATGCGGAAGTCAGTAAGTCAAGATAGTAACGTGCATATTATGCCGTGGATATTTCCGTAGATATTTCTGGCATATATACAGTGTATATATCTTAATGACTTTTCGTTACTCATTTCGTGCACTTCAGTTTGCCTGTTTTACTTTTGCATTTTCATTGGCTGAAAATAATATCTTGTTTACACCGGAGTTAGTCAAATATTATTGAGCTTTTGGGATTTTTGTCTCTTAAATATCTAAGACAGTCCTGAAAAGAGGCCAAAATAAAGATAAAGTAAGAATTCGATTCTGTACAACTTTTAACAAAACTTGAGAAGTTTTGGGTGTTATAAATGGCTGGATTGACAAGGAGAAAAGTCTTTTTATTTTATAGAGTTGAAGCAGTTCTTGCTACAACACTAAGTTTGCCTATGAGTTTTACATGCTTGTTATTCTTTTGCTTTTTCTCATTGATTAGGGTTCAGTTAATATATATTTACAGTTGGTATGTTTTTACAGGTGGAGGATCCCACAATATCAGAATCATCATGGACCAATGAAAAACACAGCTTGTATATTAAGTCCATGGAGGAAGCCTTTGTCTCAAGTCTTTACGAGCGAGGCAATTATACATATCCCTGTAAGAGATGGCAAACAGATAGAGGACAAAAAGCCTTTGTATTTGGTGTGGATCTAAATGAGGTTTGAATCTTGAGCATCATTATGTACCTTATACAAATCCCACTAGTTTAATGATTTCTTCTTTGATTGAAATTCAGTGATTTTGTATCTGAACATAAGAGATTGTGCATAGGAAGTTGAATCTGGGTTTTCCAATGGGTTTGCTAAGGAGAGCCAAAGTGAAAGTGAAGGCGAATTAAAAAAGCCTAGCCTCTATCATGACCTTCAAAAGCATTCAAAAAAGAGTATATTGAAGAAGAAATGCAGCAGTAATCATACATTTCATGAACAAGATATGAATGGTTGTTTTCTTTCCCCTTGAACAGATGATTTTGTTGATATATTGGTGGATCTCAGCTAACTTTTTCCATGGGTTTTACCATTTTTTCGCATTTCATCTGTCACTTTGTCCAGGGAGAAGAAAGAAGGGGAAATTACAAGAAAGGGAAATAACAAATGTATTCGAAGAAGTGCAGTCTAAGCATATTGATGAACGTGCAGGCAACTTCAATTCAGGGCAAAATCGGTTAGCCTAAAATACATCTTTTTTCAAATCATCCCATTAAACATTGATAACAATATTTTAGTCTGCGGGTTGGAAGTCCCACAAAAAAATCTCCAACTTTATGTCTTTATTGTAATTGACAAGTTGGGGATATTTATAATCATCCAATTAAGTGGAAGGCACGCATAACAGTTGTAAGCTTTAATTGATCTAATATAATGGCTTTTTTGAATGTTCTTTATTGGAAAGTGTTTGGATTTAGATCTAATTATTAATATAGATATTTTTAAACATGTGTATGGAGAAATCATTTTATTTGTTTAAAATGTTTTTTATTCTATTTCGAAACTTTTTTTTTGTGGTAATTTAATAGCTGGTTTGGGCCAACACCCTTCATATTAATTTTGAAAAAGTTTACGTATTCTGTCATTACATAAATTATGTCATTCTAGACATCACCGCCTCAAAGCAAAAATTTTGTGGTTGCATATATTTTAAAATTGTAGCATAACCACTACCATTTAACTATACTATGAGCCCCTAGTACTACATTTCTATTCTATTCTATGTTGCATAAACCAAAAAGCAACTCGCCTTGTATTTTACTATGCCTATAAAACTAAACCCATAAAAAGCCATTCCAAAAAATGGCAACCAAAAACTTAGCTCACCTTAGGTTTTTTTTTCCCTTTGCACCAGGGTTTGGTACCTACACATTCCTTACAACCATATTCTACCTCGTTTGTCCGCTTCTAATGGAGGGGGGTACATACTTGTATGCTTCTCTACCCTTGGCCACCTCTCCCTGTCTCACTCACTTGATTGCATCAGCATGGGTAATCGTTGGGCAATCGGGACAAGAATGCTTATGTGTCACACTTTTGGCGACCACCTCCACATCTCTATTATCATCCTCAACCCATTCTTCTCTACAATTTTTGAGTACTAGGAGAAGAGTCTCCTCTTTTTCATCACTTTCATCCATTAGACCTTCCACATCCATGTATGCTTTAGTCCACTTCTCCTATGGAGGTTGGGGGGTAGAGAATATTGGCTAGGCATTGGAGAAACTCAAGATTTTGGCCTATCTCCCCAAGTGTTTCCTACAACTCATCCACTTTCAAAGTTTGGAGTACTGTGAACCTCTAGAAATCTCTTCCACGCAAAAAGGTTAGGTAGTAGTTTTGTGGGATGTCCACCATACAATTCTTGTCCACATTCTCTAATACTGTATCAATTGTACCTAGAAAGGAATGCTTCAAAAACATCTGGTAGATATATTTTGCATGCGCCTTAGTTACCCCATGATATAATGTCAATGCAAGGAACATTGCAATGATATTGGTGTTGACCCAGTATCTATGGTATGTCCATAGAAACTCCCAACCAAGAACCCTTTTGACAACATGTAAAACCAAGGGATAATTCACAGAGATTACAGACCACAATCATTTATCTCTAATCTCCCCCAAAAAACACATCATCTTCTTGGTAGACTCTAGATTGATCTGCATGTTCATCTCTCACTCAAATAGATTACATTTGTTTTGTCGAGAAATAGTGGCTTGCCCTTTATCTTTCAAGCATATATGTACCCTCTCACCATATGTTATTGTACATGTCAATCCAATTACAAATCATTTTTCTTGTTTTGCTAATAATAGTAAGTTGTGATTCCCCACATTGTTTTCAATGTGGTATACACCATGTCATTTAATGATAGTGGCCATCTCATTTTTCTTGCCAATTCATCCCTATTCTATGGCATACTTTCGACTGATGACATACATCATTCATCTCTCCCTCCCAACCTAATTACTAGTGTTGTAAATGCATGTTCCAAAATTATTCTGACAAATCACCACTTGTATGTGATCGATGACCATATGGTCTGAAGATCTACACCCACATCATGGCATAATATTTCTTGAAACACAAAGTATGCTTTCGTTATTGCAATTGTATTCCAATATAATGTCACTTACTCTTGTGCCTCTACCATCATACCATCTGAGTTCTCAATAGTATTTTTTCTAATCTATTTACCACCTTATTCCCCTCTCTATACAAATGTGTAATTTTGGACCCCTCAAGCGTGGAGATGATTCCCCTGATCGGTTGCAACCATTGTGCTATTTTATAATTTGGGTTACAATTTTATCTCTTTGTGTTTATTATAATTAGTGAATCGCCTTCAAGATGTATCATTTTTGCATCAATGTCTAACTCATTTGTAGTTCTTCAAAAGCATTCCTAAATTCAAAAACATTGTTAGTTGCTTCACCAATATGCATTGATTTTTATGCAATGATTTGTACTTCAAAATTTCTTGTCACACATCCAATGTTGCTGGGACTAGGATTTCCCCTGGAATCAGTACCAAAATTTATTTTTATCTAGTTATGCTCATGTGCGATCCATTATCCCTATAGTTATCTACATTTGGGTTCGAAGCTATACCCTCAATCTTTAGTATCTTGAGACCTTTGAAGATCTTGTGTATTTGATCGTCCTAGTTTAAGAAGGTAGTATTCTTGGCCGATATTTTTTTGGTTGCATTGTTGACTAATTTGATCACTGCTCCGTCAATTTTTTTGGCATAAGTCCATAGTATCCATACATTCCCCTCAGAAAATCCACTTGTTCCTTTCCTTCCACAATTCCCAGATAATTGTGGAAGGCATTATCTTCTAGATATAATCAAATAGGAACCTTGATTTGATATTGGGCCATACGTTATGAGTTCTCAATATATTTAGAGAGTGGACATTGAAGGTCCATTTTGTTCATGAAGTAGCCATGAATCCCCATTCCCGATAACCGATCTTGAGTCAATAGTTTTTTTTGCAATGTTGTCCAAGAGAATACACCAGCCTTGGGTAAGACTATCTTGTTCTATATTAGTTTTGTAGGCTAATTTTTTTCTTTTTAGTTGATGCCTCTTTGGTTTTGTAGCCTATGTTCACTTTGTATGTCCTAGTGTTTGTCCTAAACCATTGGATGACATCCTCTTCATTCATTGGAATGATCAATCTTTCCTTTAATAGTTTACTTAGTACATTATTTTAGTTTTGTAGGAGCATTAATATCATCAAGAGTTCTTCATTCCCATACCAACAACCCATTCTATTCCACTAGTCTCCCACAATCATTGAATTTCATTCCCCACATTCTCATAATTGCATCTTTGGCAGTCTCTAGGTTAGAGAATATAATTAATTACTTCTCTCCTCCCCATGAATCTATCTAGAAGGAAGCCCAAAATCCATTTCCAATTTCCCAAGTAACATGAGGTTTTACAATGTCAAGCTGCATTCTCGTATGTAGTTCTAAATGGTTGTTCTCTTAGGTGGGTTTGTAGTTGTTAAAATCTGCAATTCATCATTCGAATCTAGGTAATTTTTGCACAAAATTTGGACAAATTTATAGTGTCAATATGCATACATTTCATTATCTCTAGTTGTCTCAGTCAAACTCCTCCAGTCTCTTTTGGGGAACAAACTTATCCCATGAAACCATATGAAATCTATTATGTTCTCTCATTCAACTCCAAAAGAATAATTTCATTATTTGAATTAATTCATCTTCTACTGCCATGAGGAGTTTCATATATGACATGGGGTACACAAGTATTATTGATAAGACAACTTTAGTCATCAATAACTTGTCATTAGAACTTAGCCACTTGTCTTTCCAAGTTTCCATTTTACTTTTGCATCTATTGATTAGATTTTCTTAGTAGCTAACTTTTTTAACCCCTACAAACAAAGGAATTCCTAGGAATCTAACATGAAGATATGCATTCCTAAGACCTAGGATGCTTGTTATCTCAGTTTGGAGTCTTAGTTGTGTGTTCAAGGGAAATACTTATAACTTCCTCAAGTTGATGCTTTGGCCTAAGACCTTGCAGTACTTCACTATGAAGTATTTCATGGTTGTAACCTCAAATCTTCATGCATCCCCAAATCAGATTGTGTTATCCATGAATTGTTGGTGTGAAATGTTTTCAATCCCTTCAATAACTTTCATTTGCTTCCATGTTCTTGCCTCCATAAGTTGTGTGGTCCCTTTGCTAATATGTTCTACCATGAATATGAACAAAAAGTGTGAGAGGGGGTTGCATTTCCTTATAACCCTAGAAGTGGATAAGAAATAATGCGTTGCTCCATTTTTAAATTTTAAGAATTTGGGTTTTGTGATACAACTTTCAATCCATGTGACCCAATTATCAATGAATCCAAATACTCTTAGAACTTCAACTAGAAATTGTCTGTCTACCAAATCATAGGATTTGAGGATATCAAGTTTTAGTATCATGCTAACGATGAGATTAATTTTCTAGTAGTATGTATTGCCTCATGTGCAATTATTATTCCTTCTACAATTGATTTACTTGGGGAGACTCTGTTACAAAACTTGCATATAACCATATGACAATTTCCACATAACCCATAATAGATCTGATGCAAATAAACACATAGAATCCACATGCAAGAGAATAGACGACATACCCAAAAAATGTGACACAATATATACTCTAGGAAAACCCTCACGGGGGAAAAACCCAGCCTCCTTAAGCATCCATCACTATGTATTATTCAGAAAAACACCACTGCAATACAACCATGGAAACCTTCAAAGCCCTAGCCACAACCTGGAACTCCATGTGAACAAGCATGAGTCCACTAATCTCATGCCATGCTTCCAACCTTCAGAAATGCTACCTTTGGCTAACCTGTCTAACATCAACAACACCCTTGTGGTTTCTTTTAGAGAAACCAGCTCCCACAAAGCCACCAAGTTGTATTACATAAACCATGTGCTACCTAACCCTATTGACCCACAATCAATATTGGGTACTTTATTTATTTTATTTCCCCAATATTAAATAATGATATCAAATAATATCACATGTTACAATACAACTCACAAAGAATATTCCATGGGAATCTCTACATGTTGCACGTCCATATAGGTGCAACATTTACAAAATAAAGTGAAATAATACAATAATAAAAATTATAATGCAAGGTGTAAGATACCATTTTCTCAATAGAATCCACTCTATTCTTCTAATATTATGTGCTTTAGTACTACTTCTAGTCTATTTGCAACAATGTTGGTTATAATTTTGTATGTCATATTGTATAGAACAATAGGTGTGAATTTTTTCATTTGCACTGCCTCCTTATTATTTGATATAAGGGCCAAAAAGATCTATGATTAGTTGTCCCAATCATTACTATTTCCTTATTGATTCCTCTGTTGTAGCAGTCACATAATCACCCACCGCATCCAAAAAAATATTGAAAAAATCTAGCTGGGAAGCCATTAGGCCTTAGTACTTTGTCTAGATTGAATTGAAACACCATGGTTCTGACTTCTTCTTTTTTAATTTCTTTCTGTACACCATCTTGTTTTTTTTCTTTTCTTACCAACTTCTTTTCATCTTGATGTATTTATGTTTCCTTGATCAGAATTTCCTCAAAGTATCTTACTGCTTCTACATTAACCTGTTTTATGGATATTTTCATTTCACCCTCCCGTTTCTATATTTATACCACTCTTTTACTTATTTTGTTTTTTATTTTTTTATTATAGAAGAGTATAGTGTTTCTATCACCTTTGAAATATATTTCTCTTGATTTTAGCCTCCAATAATATTATTCTGTTGCTTGCAACTTTGCCAACTCACCCTTCAGTTCTTTTTCTTCTTCATATTCCTCAAGTCATTCCCCTGACAAGTATTATTTCATTTAGCTTCAAGAGTTCCTCCCCAACACATTCTCTTTCTCCAAATATGTTTTTGAGATTCTCCTTATTATACTCCTTTAACTTATTTTTTACATACTTGAGTTTCTTGTTGACTTTGTATAGATTTGATTTATCCCCTACATTCACCTCTTCCCACCACTATTTCATTAATGTCATCAATATAGGCTCCCTTAGTCAAATATTTTTAAATTCAAGAATGTGATTCCATTTGGTAAATTCTCCAAGGAGATACATAGATCAATAAGGTAGTGCCCTGGTCGACTTTTGTTTCGTCCAAATTGGACATCGGAGGCCAAATCTACATCTAGTTTAAGCTTGTATATGGAGACAAGACCTAAAAGAAATCTGCAAATTTGAAGTATTTTGGGTCAAAATGGATGTTGCCACAATGCTTAGAATGCCCAAAAAAATATTTAATTGACTGTTTATTTTCCCAAATCGGAGCTCTGCATTTCTATGTATTGTATATCATTGGATTCAATTAATCTAGTTGATCATATTGATTAGAATACAACTTATTCTTGTCCATTTTATCTTTCTTATTTGTGCTATTCATTAGGCTTCTAGATCTTGGCATATTTCCTTAGGTAAATTCTTACTTAGTATCAGAGAAAATTCTTATATGGCTCATCGCCTAGCTTTGCCTTTGTCACATCCAAGTCATGTCAGTTAATTTGTGACAAGGCAAGGATAAGGCACCATTTATGAATCCATATACCTCTATTATAGGGAGGAGACAAGATGAAATAAATACAAATGACACAATTATGTTGTGGAATGGTTGTGTAGCCAATAAGCATGGTGTCTCATCTCTTTGGTCATTTTAAAATTATGTAGAAAATTGCACCTGGTAGGTGTAAAGCTAGATTCTATAATTGTGGCCAACACTTTCCCTACTTTTACCAATTCTAAGGAGAGAGGAGATTCATTATAAAGAATAAATGGAATTCATAAAAGGTATAAATGAGACTATTAATGACACTTTCCTTTTGAGTCAAAATTCGTTTCAAATTAATTGAAAGGAGGCAATGAAAGATTGTAATGTCTGTAGAAATGTCTACCACATAATTTATAATGTATGTGAATTTTATTAGGTGGAATGGTTCATACCCAAGTGCTTGAGTTTATATTTCTTTGAGTTTTTTTTAAGGTTTTCTACAATTACGATTATTTTTAATTAAGACATTTTGAAAAATAATTTGGTTACCTTGTGCATGCCTTTTACTTTGGAGACATGTGTAAGATGATAGATTAATCTTAATTTCATTGGCATATTATCATATCCATTTTCACACATCCATCCAACACTCAACAAATTATGATACAAACCCTTCACATAATAGACATTGTCAGTGTTTCCTTTCCATCAAAAGTGATAGAGCTCTACCTTTATCTTCAGTCATATGATGAGAACAACTACTATCTATCAACCATTCATTTTATTTCTTCTAACATTTTAGAGGTAACATACATTTATACTTGTCGGTACCTTTATTCAATCTTCTTGAAAAATTTGCCTCAAATTCTTCTTCATCATTGCCATCAAAACATCATCTGATTTTTTTGCTTTGAATGTCATTTAAGATTTTTCCTTGTCTTTTCAAAAATTTCCCAACTCAAATGTTGTCAGGGTACCAAACAATTTTTCTTTGGTAAACTTCTTTGGATCATACACCTCTTCAATTTCTGAGGTCTTGTTACTGTAACTGTCTGGTAATGTCATCAAGATCTTCTCTATAAAGTCTTCATTGGTAATAATGTACTTGAGTCTTGACTTCATTCACTACATTCTCAACCCTCTAAAAATAACTCTTTATAACTTCTCCATCTTCCATTCTTATATTCTCATAATTTCTTTTAGCTATCAATTTCTTAGATAACTTAACTTTATCATTCCTCTCATAGTTCTCTTTCAACTTTTCCCAAACTTCATAAGAGGTTTTCAAAGAAATAACTTTTTCTAATTTAGTATTTGATAAAGCACTAGTAATAGCATACCTTTCCTTTTCATTTTTCGCATATGCCTCGATTTTGTCCTAAGTGGTAAGCCCGTTATGAGGAAATACATACTTTATCTCCACATGATTCCAAGTATTGTAACCAACCAATATCAGGTATCCTTTCATCTAATCTTTCCATGCCCTATAATTAGATCCATCAAACAAGGGGATAGTAAATTTTTGCACCATCGGATCTGTCTCAAGCAGTTAAGCCCTTCACCAAGGAACCAAGCTCTGATACTAATTGTTGAACAAGCTGAATAACTGAGAGGGGGGTGAATCATTTATTTCTACACAAATTATAAAACTTTTCCTTTGTTGGTCAACTCACAAAAAATAGTATTAACAACTTCATATTTGTCGATTAAGCACATTTAACATCCATATAAAATGTAAGCATTAAGAACACCTAAATTCTTGGCCAAAAAATTGTCTTAGAAACACATAGCATTGGACTGCTATTTCAGGATTGGACACCCTAAATGGCTGCTAAGTAGATTATTTAGTCTCATTTAGTTATCGACCAGGGACGTAAACTTGGAATGGTGTTTGCAAAGTATATGCTTCAAACTTCCTTGATTCCCATGGCTAAACCTATGGAATTAAAAATACATTATGCTTTAGGAATCTATGTTATCCCAATTGAATACAATTATGCTATGAAAATAGTAATCACGAGTAGGGTTTACTCTGCTCGCCTATGCTGCAGGAACATTGCACCAGTTCTGTTACTAGTGGCTGTAGGAACAACAGAGTTCTATCTTCTTCTTAATGAGAAAAGAAATAACTTCTAATATAATAAAATGATTCACTCACCAAGTGGGTCCCCTTGGATGAGTGAATAGAAATGCAATTATGATAAGAGACTGAAACTCAAATTCTGCACTCTATTCATTCATGGAGGAAAAATACTTGGAAAATAAACAGTGCTACAATATCAAACTCTATTCCAGAAATTACATCAATTAACTCTCCTTCTTCTCTTGTGGAACTACATAATTCCATTTAATTAAGGAGGAACTACACTACAACCTAAATCTAGGATCACTCCATTAATGAGGATCACTAATGGATACATCGTGCCCATAACATAAATATCAAATAGCAATAGTAGGTCTTCAAGTTCCTCCCTGAATATAGCATGCAGTGGTTCTAGATCTTTGTGTGGTGTCTTCTCAGGAACTGAATTGACTTATTCGTCCATGAGAATTCTGCGACACACCCACCTTTAACCTCTTTACTTAATTCCTTGCTTATGCTAGCGCTTCTGAAGGTAACGACTATCGTTGACCCTTTCAACACCATGATAGAATTCTTGAATGTGCCATAACTTGACTCCTACAAAATGGTTAGTATACATAACTTCCGACGCATAAATATATTTTATCATTTAATACTAAGAAAGAAGTGTGAGATTTCATTCAATATTCTTGCAC
>MU226742.1:1794214-1813040 GCA_018584345.1 Thuja plicata | reverse complement strand
AATTCTAGTCTCTTGGCACTGAAACTATTGAAAAGGCATCGAAATTTTCTATTTCGTCCCATACCTTATTTCTGTAATTCCTCAACCTGTTATTTTTCACAGAATATTGATTTCTTACCTGCCTCACGACCAACTCAGCATCTCCTTGAACATTAAGCAATTTAACTCCTTTCCGCTTAGCTGCCTCTATACCAAGGAGAAGAGCCTCATACTCTGTAGTATTATTAGTATTTTGAAAATTCAGTTTATTGGCCAAATGAGTAGTTTCTCCATCAGGGGCTATTAAAACTATTCCAGCTCCTGATCCAGCCTTGGCACAACTTCCATCAAACTCTAATGTCCACAATTGCTCACTTTTTGCCTCTTCTATCTCTTCTTGAACATCAGGACTAGTGTAGGATATCATATAATTCCCAAACTGCATTTCTTGATAAAGAATTTGTGATTTCGGATCATCTGACTTTAATATAGTGAATTTTTCTTTTCCTTCCAGTTCCAACTTCACCTTTTTATTTCCTACTTTAATATAGGAAGATGTCCAATCTAATTTGATTTCTCCTCCCAAGTCCTTGCAAAAACTTCTACTAAGCAGCATTCCATAACTCTCATGGATATCAGCGACAAGGATTGTGAGCTTCAATCTTTTAGAAGGATAGGCAGCTAAGGCAACTTGAGCATCTTTAATTTGACCAATTAAGGACACTTTCGCTGCATCCATAGAATAACATCTACCAAAGACTTTGGTCAGAGGCAGCCCTAGAGCTTTAGCAATTGGTGTGGGCATTACATTATCTAAGGCTCCAGAGTCTATGATGCAATTGCTTAATCTGTTGCCATTAATAAAAAGAGACACATAAAAAGGTTCTGGTTTCGAATCTAAACCAGTGGCATGGAACACAGATTCCTCTTCTTGAAATATTCTAGGGATTGAGAAATCATCATCAATTGAATCTTCTTTATTGATACTGACCTGTCTTTTATCACTAACATTAGAATTGACATGAATGTCTTCTCCATCTTTGTAGTGATCATACAATTTTTTGCATTGATCGGGGTGTGATCTCAAATAGTCCATAGTAGATATTTGAATTTTAGTTTCTTCACAAAATTGAATAATATCAAAAGAAGTAGATGACTTATCTTTTTGTTCTTTTTGTGAAGAACTTGGTGCTACCTTATTGCCTTTATTCGCCTTATGAGAATATGCTGGATTCTGAACAGGAGCGGCATTAGAAACCTGACCCATCTTATTTTTCTGACTTCTGGTCATCACCATTAGCTGAGGTCCATCCAAGGTGGCAAAAAAATTCCCTCCAATTTCTGAATTAGATTCATACTCACAATACAAATTTACGGAGTCGCCATGGGGAGCATGATCGTCATCATCTTCTGGATGTTCAATTCTTTGTCTTGTTTCTCCTAACATCTGCAAACATCTGATCATGTCTTCACAAGTATTGCCATCATGATCTGTTGTGGTGTGAAAGGCACAAGAGTTCTGACCTTTAGGAGCAGCTTCAATGGCTAATCTTTGTTGAGAAGCGGGAAGCTGTAAGTTCTTATTTCCAACTTGATATCTTGGTCCTTCTTGATAAGGCTGATATAAAGAATGAGCTGGTCTAGCAATTTGTTTCTTTAATGAAATCATCTCATTGGACAATTTTTGTAACATAGCCTCGACATTGTTTGAAGTGCTTGTTGTATTGCTTGAAGATCCAGTATGATACTCTTTCTTCCATTTCCCAGAGGCTATCATGTCATCCTCCATCTCTACTGCAAGAGTTTKTGCAGCCTGTAAAGTGGCCACATTAGCCCTTCTTATTTGATAGCCAAGTTCAGGAGGCATGGAACTTATGTAGAAGGTTTTCTGATTGTCTCCTGTTGGAGCACTAGCAGCTGGTATTCTTTTGATAATTTTATTGAATTTTGCATTAAAATCTCTCATCGAGATGGATGGTTCTTTCTTAATTTGCACCAATTGTAACAAAAGAACTTGGGCATCTTCAGTGCTCTTGTATCTTTCTTCAAATCTTCGCCTCATGGTGTCCCATCCAGTAATACAGCTTGTGGGTAAGTCTTGGAACCAATCTACTGCATCATCTATCAATGTATCTACAAACATTCTAACTGCAACATCCTCATGCTAAGGGTTCACCACACTACATGCTTTCTGAAATGCACACAAGTGTTGTTCTGCTGATACTGTGCCATCACCATTCAATCTAGGAAAATTCTTTCTTGAGGCCCTTGGCAAGTCATGATTTTCCACGAGGTTTAGAGGCCCAATTGCGTTTCCCCAAGGAATGGCCATGTTTACTAACCTTGTGTTTGGTTGATAAGCTTGAAATGAAACTGAAAGGGGAAGTGCAATACCATGAAGAATCAATGAATTACAGGTGGCAGAAATAGGAGTTCTACCAACAAGAGGTGCAGAAGATTTTCTTCTCTTTGTTCTAAAAGGAATTTTAGCAGGAAATTGAATTTCTTCAGGCTTGTTATCTTCAACTTCTTCTCTCGACTTAGCCCTTCCTTTCCTGTAAATATTTTCAAGAATAGGGAAATTGACTCCTTTAAGCTCTTCATATACTGGGTCAATCTTTCCCTTTAGTTTTTCACTCCTGGTGAATCTGGAATCCAGGGTGCCTTAAAATTTTGAGAAAAACTTATGATATACTTTCTTTCTAAGTCTCCCCAGCAGAGTCGCCAAAAACTGTTGGTTAACAGTTTGTCCTCCTGTTAGATTTATAATCTCTGACTCTCTATACCCCAAGGTGAGAGAACAAAGGATGTCTACCAACAAATGGGTCAGTGTATGTCTTCTATCACCGCCCTACGAATTGACAGGTACAGCTCCCTGATTGTGTATGATGTTCAATGAATTTGTTTTATACTGATCACCAGGTTTATTCCTTATGAAATTTAACCAAATTCCTTGTAGACACAAACAATTCAGGAAAGGATAAGATGAAGATAATCTACAACCCTCAGTAGAATGTTGATCATAGATCATCACCTGATTTTAACATCTAAACTAATTCTATCCTACTCTTTTATGAAATGCAGGTTCTACTTGGTGAATAGAAGCAGACCTATATAATGACGGGCAAATGGAATCACCATTACCGCAATTGCTTAGCAAGAAATAGAATTCAGGAAGAAATCACAGTCTTAGGACATAGGTGTACTTTCCATTCAGAAATGCAACTAAAATAAAGAGTGAACAAAGGAAGAATTACAAATGAAAGACCAACTAGAATTGATCACACCATAATTTCTGATATGAAATGGCATTCATTAAGAAAAGGCAGTTTCACTTATAACTGTTCTTTTTATTCACCATGCAAATAGACTATGAAAATGGAACAACAAACAGGAATTCAGCTTTGTAAATAGAATCACACTGCTTCTTTGACAAGTTTGCCGACCCTGTATACGGAATTCTTTATAGAATTTATAGGCTTTACAATACATCAGGCTTCTAAGAGCCAATGACCTTCCCTCTTCTTCAAATACAAAGATACAGAATGCAAAGGAAAAGACTTTTCGAATCTGAGAACTCAAACGGTCACTATAGAATCTGAAACTTTTCATCTCCAACCAGCATTATCGATCTGAATCCATTGGGCCACGGAGTTGAAATGTCATTTTTCTGCAAAACATGAGACGGTGGGTTTTGGTAGACTGAGTGCGCAAATGGCTACGACACACCTGATTCTAGATTTCCCGCTTTGACCATCTACGAGCACTATTACGAAAAATTGGAAAAGTGCCTCTCCATTAGGGAAAATAGAAGAAGTGCTTCTCCGGCGGAAAATGACCATCTCACTTCTCCATTGCCGAAAATAGAAAAAGTGCTTCTCTGGCGGAAAATGACCATCTTACTTCTCTATTACGGAAAATAGAAAAAGTTCTTCTCTGGCGAAAAATGACCATCTCACTTCTCCATTGTGGAAAATGAGACTTAAGCTTCTCCTTGGCAGAAATTTGCAACTTGGCTTCTCTTCGCGGAAAATGAGAAAAGGGCTACTTAACTTAAATCACATGCTTTATTTGGTCTCTTAAAATAATAATATTTCCTTTTAATACATCGGGCCCACCTTACTATAACTAAGCTTGCGGAAAATCACCAAAGAGGTGCGAAATCCACACAATGTAAAATTATCCTTTGCGGAAAATCACCCGAGAGGTGTGAAACCCACACAATGTAAAATTCTCCTTTGAGGAAAATTGCCTTCCTAGTGAGAATTCCGCCATGGAGAAGATGATTTCTGAAATCCCGCCGAGCTCATTATCGCTCATCTCTTAACCAAATTGCTCGTCATTTGTTGCATTGGGATCGTTGAGTCCTGTAGAATCGATCCATACCAGTCTTCGATCTCTTCTTGAGAAGGAGCATCGATTGGAGTACAAATCTTTGCCGGGTTAGGATCTACAACCTACCCAAAATAATGAAACCTGCCCGGCTAAGAGAAGGAAAGGCAATGATAGGGGAAACCTGACAAAGACTTCTTGTCCTAGGAAAGACTTAGACCTAGACATCATACTGACCAGACCAACATGACATGACCATATGACTCCAATATTGCAAAAAAAATGGGTGACTGAAAGTCAGACAACATATAGATGAGTTTTATAAGTTATCCATCTGTATAGAACATCAAGAAAGTAATGAATAGATGGCTGCAAGGTATTTAAATGGTCTAAAATACATTATTCATGATAAGCTAAGCATGCATCAGATCAACTGTATGGAGGATACCTATCAGTTGGCTCTAAAGGCTGAAGAAAAACAAACTAGGCAGTACAATCAGAGGAATAGAGGAGGACGAAGAGGTACACCAACTCTATTTTGAGTAGGCTCAAGTTCTAGTCAAGGGAGTGAGAAACAAGAAGAAACCCATTCGAATCCATGGAATCAACAAAGAGGAAGGGGGTTCTAACGTGGAAGAGGCTACAGTAATGGAAGAGGATGGGAAGGCAAGAGAAGACCATTCACTTGTTTTAGATATGGAGAAGAAGGACACAGGGCCTTCGAGTGTTCAAATTTTAACATGCAAGATGGAAATCAAGGAGGGCTATTAAGAGTGAACCTAGCCCAGGTTGATAATGAAGGATCAAAATAAGAAGTGTCTCTGGATATCAAAGAAAGTCTCATGATGAGGAGGACAATGATTATTCCAGCACAGGAAGACATAGAGGAGAAAGGTGTTGATGATTCATGGCTCAAAACTAGCATATTCTGAACAAGGTGTACCTCAGGTGAAAGGTATTTCAAGTAATTATTGATGGAGGTAGTTGTGAGAACATGGTTTCTAAAGAAATGGTGGAGAAACTAAACCTCTAGTGTCAAAAGCACCCTCGTCCCTATCGGGTAGCATGGTTCAAAAAGGGAAATGAAGTTACAGTAGATAAGAGGTGCCTTGTTAAATTTTCCATAGGAAAGGTGTACAAGGATGAGTTATGGTGTCATGTTATTCTAATGGATGCATGCCATCTCCTATTAGGTCACCCCTGGTAGTATGACAGAAAGGTTATTCATAATGGAGAGAAGAATGCTTACACCTTCTGGAAGGATGGATCTAAGGTAATCCTATTACCTCTCAGGAATGAAGGAAAAGATGAGAGCATGCTATCTGAAAAGGAACTTGTCAAAGAAATGAAAGTAACAAAGTGTTGGTATGCATTGGTAGTGCAAAGAGGGAAAGAGGAAGACTTGACAATAACACTAGAAGCAGCTACAGTGTTAAAAGAGTATTCAGATGTCATTCCAGAGGAACTACCTGATGCCCCCCCCCCCCCCCCCAAATGAGATATCCAACATCATATTGATCTTATCCCAGGAGCAAGTCTTCCTAATCAAGTGGCTTACAAGATGAGTCTGATACAACATGTAGAACTAAATAAACATGCAACTGAGCTCATACATAAAGGGTTAGTGCAAGAAAGGATGAGCCCATGTGCTGTACCAGCATTACTAACCCCAAAGAAGGATGGAACATGGAGGATGTGCATAGACACTTGAGAAATCTATAGGATAACCATCAGGTATCATTTTCCTATCCCTTTTTTAGATGATATGATGGATGTTCTTGCTGGAGCAACACATTTCACTAAGATTGATCTATGAAGTGGGTATCGCCAAATCCGCATCTGAGAAGGGAATGAATGGAAAACTACTTTCAAATCTAGGGATGGTTTGTATCAATGGAAGATTATGCATTTTGGTTTATCAAATGCACCTAGCATTTTTATGAGACTCATGAATACTATGTTGCGTCCCTACATAGGCAAGTTTGTATTAGTTTATTTTGATGATATACTAATTTTTAGTAAGGGAAGGGAAGAACATCTGCAACACTTGAGGATCATATTGGGGGTATTAAGAAGAGAGAAACTCTATGCTAATTTGAATAAATGTAGGTTCATGCAAGAAAGCCTGGTTTTTCTGGGATTTGTCATTTCTGCAGATGGTATCAGCATGGATCCATAGAAAGTTTGAGCCATTATTGAATGGCGTAGCCCACATAGTATCACTGAGGTGAGAATTTTTCATGGCTTGGCCACTTTATATAGAAAGTTAATTTGAAATTTCAGCAGCATTGTAGCACTTGTGATAGATTGCACTAAGGGTCGATAGTTCTCATGGACCAAAGAGGCTGAAGAGAGTTTCCAGTATCTAAAGAAGAGGGTCACTGAAGCTCCTATATTGGCCTTACCAAATTTTGATAAAGTGTTTGAAGTGGACTGTGATGCCTCACATGTGGGAATTGGTGTTGTACTAAGCCAAGAAGGTAAGCCCATTGCCCTTTTTAGTGAAAATTTGAATGATGTGCGAATGAAATATTCTACATATGATATAGAGTTCCATGCAATTATGCAAGCTCTGAGCCATTGGAAGAATTATTTGGTACCCAAATAATTTGTGTTTTTTACAGACCATATTGCTCTAAAATATCTGAACACACAAAAGAAATTGAACACTAGACATGCAAAATGGGTCTCTTTCCTCCAAGAATTTACCTTTGTTCTGAAGCATAAGTCAGGGAAACAGAATCAAGTTGCAGATGCCTTAAGCAGGCGTGTTTTTCTTCTCACCATGATGGAAATAGAAGTAGTTGGCTTTGATGCAATCAAGGACTTATATGAATCTGATAGTGACTTTTAGGAAGTTTTTGATTAGTTGAAGAATCTAGTACCTAGGCACACAGACACCATTCAGGGTGAGTATCTTATGCAAGATGGTTATTTATTCAAGGGAAAATAGTTGTGCATTCCTGTAGGCTCAATGAGGGAAAATATTATTAGAGAATTTCATAGTAGTGGTATGGATGGGCCATTTGGGAAGGATAAAACAATAGCCTTGGTAATAGATAAGTACTACTGGCCAAAGATGAAGAGAGATATCACCAGGTTTGTGGAAAGGTGTCGAGTTTGTCAAGTAGCCAAAGGGCACTCCCAAAACACTAGTGGTACAGGAGCACACCTAACTCAACCCCTAGCTCCTTATTTCTGGCATGTAATGGCTCTAGCCAACTCATGAGACTGTGTGTGGACCTTAGAAGGTCATTTTTTTTATTTCCCTAAGATGGATATGACTAGGTCAATCCATGTCTAGATAGGTTTCTTAGATGGTTTCCTTTAGTTGTGTGTGTGTGAGGTAGTTTGTGAGCCTCTAGAAATCTAACCAAGGCATTGGGAACCTTGGATAAGCTTCTTGGTATCACTGGCACTTGGCCTATACTGGTTCCTAGTAGCTCGGCCTACATTGCCTAGTAGCTCGGCTAACACTACTACTTGGCTAACACTTCAGCTCGGCTAACACTATAGCTCAGCTAACACTGCAGCTCGGCTAACACTTTAGCTTAGCTAACACTACAGCTCGGCTAACACTGCAGCCCGACTAACACTGCTGCTCGGAAAACACTGATTGCAACTGGTGCTCAGCTTGCATTACTGTTGCTCAGCAATATTTAGTTGTAACGGCCCGTGAAAAGTGGATCTTGTCTTTTATAGACAGTATGGTTAGTGTAACCGTTCCTAAAGAGATTCTTGCGAAGGAGTGGACCGTTAGGGTTGTTTCCTATGAGAGGATGGTTACTAATAACATCAAAAAGAATTCATTTTGGAGAGCTAGAAGGTAGAGGTTGTAGAAGAGGAGAAGCTACAGGAAAGTTAGAGATTTGCAGATTATTGTAATGTTTTGTTTTTGTTTCCAATAATGAGAAGTTGCAAACTATGTGTTTAGTGGATATCAAGTTTCTTTGTGGTTCCTTTTACATGTAAGTAGATTAGTTACTTTATTTTTTTGTTTTGCAAGCTATTAGTTCTTCACTCATTTTGGGTTGTAAAGAGTAATGGCCCCTCAAGATTCTTGAATCCATAGTGAGAATCATGCGTTGGGATGGAACTCAAGAGGATCCCTTGTACATAGTTTTCTTTTTTGTTTTCTATAGGAGAAGAAACAAAAAATATTCTAGAGATCTTACCCTAGGCGAGCTTGGTAATAGTCCGGCTAGGGAAGAGAATGAGAACAATGTTCTGAAAACATTGGTTGAATGAATCTATTTGTGTAGGTTTAGTAAGGAGGAGATAAAAACCATTTTGATGGGGACTGAGTCTTGAAGAGGAGGTAAAGTTGAGAGTGACTTGCCTTAGTTTAGGGTTGTGAACACCCTAAGGGATCTAGGAAAAAGATCTTAGGACAGAGCCAAGCTGGTTCTATAGCAGCAACAAGACTCCTAACTTGTATAACAACAATAGGACTTGTATGAATCTGATAGTGACTTTTTGGAAGTTCTTGATCAGTTGAAGAATCTAGTACCTGGGCACACAGACACCATTCAGGGTGAGTATCTTATGCAAGATGGTTATTTATTCAAGGGAAAATAGTTGTGCATTCTTGTAGGCTAAATGAGGGAAAATATTATTAGAGAATTTCATAGCAGTGGTATGGCTGGGCATTTTGGCAAGGATAAAACAATAGCCTTGGTAGCAGATAAGTACTACTAGCCAAAGATGAAGAGAGATATCACCAAGTTTGTAGAAAGGTGTTGAGTTTGTCAAGTAGCCAGAGGGCTCTCCCAGAACACTGGTTTTTACATGCCATTGCCAGTACTGATAGGACCATGGACAGACTTGACTATGGATTTTGTATTGGGACTACCACATACACAAGGAGGTAATGAATCTATCTTTGTAGTTGTTGATAGATTCTAAAAAATGGCTCATTTCATTGCTTGTAAGAAAACTAGTGATGCAACTAGGGTGGCTAAGTTATTCTTTTCTGAAATAGTGAGATTGCATGGGGTCCCAAAAATAATTACCTCTGATCGGGACACTAAGTTCTTGAGTCATTTCTGGAGGACCTTATGGAAAAATGCAGGGACAAACTTACAGTTTAGTAGTGCTTATCATCCACAAACTGATGGCCAAACAGAAGTGGTCAATCAAAGTTTGGGTAATTTGTTGCAATGTATTGTTGGAGGGAAGCCCAAGCAATGGGATTTGGCATTACCCCAAGCAGAATTTGCCTATAACATCTCTGTAAATAGGTCAACTGGTAAGTCACCATTTCAAGTTGTTTATGGTTAAAATCCTTAGGGTGCTCTTGATTTGGTGCCACTTCCCTTGGGTGACAGAGTTAGTGATGATGGAGAAGCCTTTGTTGAACAACTCTTCCAGTTGCAGACAAATGTAAGACAAAAGTTACAAAACACCAATGAGTAGTATAAAGCTTCTATAGATGCCACTAGAAGGCATCAGGTTTTTAGTGCAGGTGATCTAGTGATGGTTTATCTATGCAAGGAGAGGTTTCCTACTGGGACTTATCAAAAAATGAAATATAAGAAAATTGGTCCCTGCAAGATTCTGAAGAAGATTAATGATAATGCTTATGAGGTAGAGCTTCCCAGTGGTTTTGATATTTCTCCTATGTTTAACATCTCTGATTTGTATACTTTCCATGGTGATGATGCTTCTGTTGAAAATAAGGATGAGGTGGATTCGACACACACTATCCCAATCAAGAAAAAGGAAAAGGTGACACGGGTTCTAGACAAGAGCACAATTCAAACTCATCAAGGTGACTACCAAAAATATCTTGTGTAGTGGGAAGGATTGGCACCAGCAGATGGCACTTGGATTTTAGAATCGGATATGAAGAAGCTAAATGAGCCTTAATGGAAGCAGTTTGAGAACTGGAATGTTGTTTTCAAGTAGGGGAGAATGATGCAGGAGCTTCAGAGGGACATAACTTTTGACTCGGATGTGTGTTTTGGCTGAAATTTTATAGGCAAATTCATGAGCTAGATTTGATGGCAATTCCAACTAGCCAGCTTTGTTGGTAGCCATTTCCACCATTTTTTGAGAGCCTGAAATTTCATCTTGACTTCCAAAATATGCTTTTTCTTTTTCTTTCTAGTTTTTGAGTTTTTTTTTTGTAATAAATCTGAAATCATGTTTCTGATTTCGTGGATTAGTTGGCAATTCGACTTGCCTTAGTTGGGAGCTTTTCTTGGGAAAAATCAGGATTCATAGGATGAGTTTTAAAAATACCAAAAATGGAAAATTTTGTTGTTCCCGTAAATCTCCCAAATATGGTAATTTTCAGAATTGTATTAAGTAGGAGTTTTATTTCATTGTAGAGGCAGAGTAAGTTGAAGAAGTTAATGAAGAATTTGAATTCTGTAACATTTTTTTGTGTATCTTTTGAATAATTTCTATTAATGGTATTTGGGCTACATCAAAAGTTGAAAAATCAAATTGGAGTGGTTGTAACTGATCATGCTTGGTATATGAGATTGGATTTGATGTTTTGGAAAGGTTAATAAAGTTTTGAGTTGCAGAACTTGTTTTTGGTACTAGTGAGCGAATGCATGTGACTGTGTTTTTGTAATTTGCACTGTCTTCTTAATCGTGTATGACTGTGTACGGATTGGGAGAGAAGAACAAACCCCAAGGGGGTGTAGTATTTTTAGTTATCTTTCTTATGAAATAGGTAGTTTGATTTCAAGTTCATTTACTGTAAAGTTAGATATTTTTGTAAGTCACTGGTCTGCGGGTGACATTTCCAGTGTTGCAGAGTTAGAAATGGCTCTAACCTAAGAACCCACCGATGGAATTGACTGAAACCATTGGGGAAGTAGGGTTAGAGTCTATAAATAGGGTTTTTTTTTCATTTTGATTGTTTCAATGGATTTCCTAGACCAACTGAGAAGCCTTATGGTTGACTGTTGAATACAGGTGAGCCTGGATAGGGTGAAGAAGGATTTGGTTCGAGCACCCATGATCTTGGAGGAAAGAATTAGTGACATTTCAAAATCTTTAAGGAGTATCCTTGATGGATAAAAATGTGGGAGGAGGTTAATTGAATTTTGGAGATCAATTAAGTGAAAATTGATTAGGACTGGTCCAGAGGCCTAATTAATAGGCTCAAAACTAGGGCCTGATAGAAACTAGGGTTGTGGGTGCATCCAAGATCCAAGATTTTGGAATCTGATAGAATTGATAGACACCTTGAATATTTTCAAGGTATTCTATGGGGTTTTTTGGAGGATTTGGGAGAATTAGGTCATATACTGTGAAATTGGACCTACTAGGAAACAAGCCAATTAGGCCTCCTAGTGAATTTGATGTCCAATGAATTGGTAAAGTGTCCAGAAGTGTGGAAAAGGGTTCTAAAGACTTAGGAATGGGCAAAGAAGATAGATAAGAGTATAAGTGAATGTATGGGAAGATCCTAAGCATGGGGTTTGGGATTCTAGGAGGAAATCTAGTGAAGATGACTAGGCAATTGAGGACCTAGTTGGACTAGTTAAGCCTAGAAACTTTGGAATCTTTAATAGATCAACTATACCTTGGAGGAGATGTTGATAGTGAGGGTTTTGGAGATCCTAATTTAAGGAGAATCCAAAAGGAGGTAACCATTTTATGGTTAGGAGAGAGAAAGAAGCATATTTATTAAAGAAAACACTAGAGTAACAAACCCTCTGCATCAGAGTGGTATCACAGCTAGAATTTCTTGAAGTTTGTGTATGTCTTAAGGGGAGGAGATTCAAGAGGTTGACAATATGCCTCCTAAGGAAATGAGTAGGGATGCCATTTTGGAATTGGTTCAGGGCCTCTTGGAGAAGGCTTGTGTGTCTGAGGCAAAGAGTAAAAAGAATATCACTAAATGGGGAGATGAGAGTGATGAGGATGTTGAAAGTCAGACAGAGGAGTCATCAAACAAAGGTAAAAAACCTGAGATGGATAAAGATCAAAAGGTATTCTTGGATGCCTTTAAGTCCATTAACAAGGACATTATGGAACACATACCCTATTACTATGGGAGCCTAAATGGAGAAGAGTTGTTGGATTGGTTAGAGGCCATAGACAATCAGTTTGGTTATAAAGAAGTATTAGAAGAGAAGAGGATCAGCTATGCCAAGGCTAGACTCAAAGGATCTGCATTGGTGTGGTGGAACGTGATGCAGGATGATAGGGTAACCAATGGAAAGAAGAAGATGGTTTCTAGGAGAGGATGAAGATCAGATTGAGGGGACAATTCTTTCCTACTAACTATGATATTCAAATGTATCCAAAATTGCAAAACTCGAGACAAAAGGAGATGACAGTGAGTGCCTATACTGAGGAGTTTCACAAATTAAGCCTAAGGGCTAGGAGATAAGAAGAAGAAATAGAGAAGGTGGCAAGGTATCTTAATGGGTTGAGATAAGGGATACAAGATGAAATTAGCATGATCACTCTTAATAGTATGCACAAGTGTTTTTAGTTAGCCTTGAGAGTAGAGGATAACGCTAGAAGGAGGAATGACTTCCATCAAAGAGGAAGAGGTGGTAACAATAACAAAGGTTTTAGAGGCAGGAATAATTTTTGTAGAGGACAAAGCCCAAATAGAACATAGGAGAATCAGTCTATGGATAATAGTGGAGGAAATCAATTTAGAGGATCTTTTCAAAGAGGGGAATTAAGAGGAAGAGGACCACAAAGAGGTAGGTTCAGTCCCAAGGAAGATCTAATTCAGTCTTTACTGGAATATGTTATAACTGTAATCAAGTGGGTCACACAGTGGATAGGTGTCCTAGAAAGGCTACCTCATCTTCTATGATAGATGGAAGGAATCAGTTGGTTCAAGAAGGTGATACATAAAGTGTCACTTCTCCCATTTCCAAGGAAGGGCTAGTAATGGATGGAGAGAATCTAATTCTAAGAAGAACTTTGTTGAAGGTACCTAGCACTATAGAGCCACCTCAAAGAATTTATTTTTTAAGACAACTTGTAGGTCTCATGGGAAGATTTGCAAAGTGATAGTGGACTCTGGATTCACTAATAATATAGTATCCACAGAGATGGTGGACAAATTGAAGCTTAGAAGGATACCTCATACCACACCCTATAAAGTTTCATGGTTAAACAAGGGTCAGGAAATAGTGGTAGATGAACAAACCTTGGTGGAGTTTGAAATAGGTGAGTATAAGGACAAGGTCCTATGTGACATATTTCCCTTAGATACATGTCATCTTCTTTTAGGGCGTCCTTGGAAATATGATGTGAAGGCTATCCATGATGAAGAAAAGAACAACTATGTTATCACCAAGCTAGGAAAGAAGTTTCAAATGGATCCATTGTAGGAACCTAATGAGGAGAAGCATGTGGGAACCAGTGTGATGCTCTTGAGTGGGAAGGAGTTTCTTAAAGATATGAAGAAGGAGAAAGGAGTTTGTTGTGTAGTGATAGTGAAGCCAATGGAGGAGACCAAAGAGAAAGTCAACATGCCACTAGAGATACAAGCATTGTTGGAAAAGTATCATGACATAGTGGATAATGGTTTTCCAAGGGCCCTACCACACATAAGGGATGTGAGTCATTAGATAGACCTCATTACTGGAGAAAATTTTCCAAACAAAGCAACATATAAGATGACACCAAGTCAAAATACAGAGATAGAAAAAAATATCCAAGATTTGTTGGAAAAGGGATTGATAAGGAAGAGTTTGAGCCCCTGTGTTGTGCCTATTGTTCTTGCACCTAAGAAGGATGGAAAAAGGAGGATGTGTATGGACTCCAGAGATATAAACAAGATTACAATCAAATATTGATTCCCAATGCCCTAGATTGAGGACTTGATGGACAATTTGGGAGGTTCATGTTATTTTTCAAAGGTGTATTTGAAGTTAGGATACCACCAAATCAGGGTTAGGCATGATGATGAGTGGAAAATATACTTCAAGACCAATGAAGGGTTGTATGAGTCGCTAGTTATGCCATTTGGCCTAACTAATGCACCTAGCACATTCATGAGGCTCATGAATGAAGTGCTAGCAGATTTAATTGGTAAGTTTGTAATAGTATATCTTGATGATATTTTGATATTTAGCAGGTCCAAGTAGGAGCATATGAAGCATTTAGACATGCTCTTGAGGAGGCTAAATCAAGAAAAGTTGATGATAAATCAAGAAATGTGTGAGTTTCTGAAAATAGAATTAGTTTTGGTTTTGTGGTTGCTATTGGATGTATGAAGATGGACCCTGATAAGGTTAAGTCAATATTGGCATAGCCTACACCTAGGTCCATAGGGGATGTTAGGATTTTTCATGGATTGGCCACCTATTATAGGAAATTTGTAAGAAATTTTAGTCATGTATGTGCCCCTATTCTCAACACTATCAAAGGGGGAATCAAATGTCAGTTTAAATGGACTACAGCAGTAGACCAAGAGTTTTAAATATTGAAAAAGAGGATAGTAGAGTTACCTATACTTAGGTTTCCCAATTTCAATCAGCTATTTGTGGTAGAGTGTGATGCTAGCAAGCTAGCCATTGGAGCAGTGCTAAGCCAAGAGGGACACCCTGTGGCTTTCTTTTCAGAGAAGTTAAATGAGGCCAAACAAAATTAATCCACCTATGATTTGGAGTTGTATGCTATGGTAAAAGCCCTTAAAAAATAGAGACACTATCTCTTACCTAGGGAATTTGTGGTCTACACTGATAACCATGCTTTAAGTTTCTTGAATGGGAAAGAAAAACTGAATCAAAGGCACTTGAAGTGGGTAGAATCATTCCAAGCTTATACATTTGTCATAAAGCATAGAAAAAGGATTTAGAAACAAGGTTGCAGATGCTCTTAGCAAAAGAGTCTTAACCATATAGGAGATACAATTACAAAGTGTAGTGATGGATGATTTGAAAGACCTCTACAAGGAGGACAAAGATTTCAAAGATGCCTATGAGGCATGTGTAAAGTTCCAACGGGGACTTAAAGAGGAGTTCACTGACTTTATGTTGCAGGAGGGTCTATTTTTCAAGGGACATCTAATGTGTATACCTCAGTGCTCAATGAGGGAGAACATTGTGAAGGAGAAACACCAAGGAAGCTTAGGAGGCCACTTTGGAGTGGATAAAACATTGGAGCAGGTGAATAGGCATTACTATTGGCCTAAGTTATAGTCAGATGTTAGGAGATTTGTAGAACAATGTCAAATTTGTCAGATGGAAAATAGACAAAGTAGTAATAGTGGGTTGTACCAACCCCTATCCATACCCCAAAGGCCTTGGGAGTGCCTCACTATGGACTTTGTTTTGGGGTTACCAAAGACACCAAGGGGTCATGAAAGTGTATTTGTGGTGGTGGACCATTTTCACAAAATGGCTCACTTCATTCCATGTAAGCAAACCAATGATGCCTCTCAAATTGCAAGTCTATTCTTCAGAGACATTGTAAGGATCCATAGATTACCACTAAATATAGTAAGTGATAGAGATAGTAATTTTGTGGGTCACTTTTGGAGGACCCTTTGAAAAATGTTGGGTACAAACTTGTCTTTCTCTTCATCCTACCACCCACAGTCAAATGGGAAAACAAAGGTAGTCTATAGGTCACTTGGGAACTTGCTAGGATGCTTGACTAAGCAACATGGATAGTCATGGGATCACATCATAGGGCAGGCATAATTTGCCTATAATGAATCCATTAATAGGAGTATTGGTAAAAGCCCCTTTGAAATAGTGTATGGGGTCAATCCTAGAGGGATATTAGAGTTGAGGGATCTCATTTTGAAGGACAAAAGGAGTGCCCATGAGGAGTCATTGCAGAACAGATGAAGGAGCTTCATGATCAAGTCAACAAGACTTTACAAAAGAAAGTGGAGAAGTATAAGTCCAAATTTGATCAGACAAGAAGGGATTTGTAGTTCAAAGTGGGGGATCTAGTACTTTCCTATCTCAGGAAGGAAAGGCTACCCAAGGGTCATCCAAATAATCTACTTATGAAGAAGATAGGACCATTGAATATTTTGCATAAGTATGGCAAGAATGCCTATGAGATGGAGTTGCCTCCCGATTTGGGGGTTTCACCCATTTTCAATGTTTGTAACATGTATCCCTACAAGGGACCATCTCTAGACATGGGTCAACCCACTCTTGCAGATTTAGGGGATGATGATTGGGTGAAAGACTTGCCTAAGCTACCCCATTGCCCCTACAATTGGAAAGTATACTGGATTCTAAAGTGATCAAGAAGACAAGGAAGGGTAACTAGAAGGAGTACCTCATCAAATGGTAGGGACTACATAAAGATGAGGCCACTTGGATGACAGAGCTAGACATTTTGAAGCATGGGGTCACCATTGAAGACCTCCTAACTCAAGGGACTTGATTTATTTGTCCCAGGGGAGTATGGTGTAGGGAGCCTCCCTTTTTGTTAAGTTTGATGTGATTTAGGGTTAGGTTAGGTGTTTAGGATGATTGAAAATAAGGTCCACTAGGGTGGATCCAAGTTGTAGTCATTTCCATGTTTGTAAGAGCCAAATGAGCTCATGAGGGATGTTATGGTCATTTTGACCTAGAAAACCAAAATGTGTGATTTTTGTGTACCGAGGGGTTAGAATATGTCTTAGGACCCTAAATTTACTAATGATGGTCATAGAGGTCAATCATGACCATCGAGTTGACCAAAGAAGTCAAAATGCACAAAATGGAAAAGTTGCTAGAAACATTGAAAAGTTGCTGGAGCAACTTTTGCAACTTCTTGACAAGAACTTGAAAAATAAAGTTGGAGTGGTTGTAAATGATCATGCTAGGTATTTGAGCTTGGATTTGATTTTTTGGAAAGGTTAATGATGTTTTGAGTTGCAGAACTTGTTGTTTGTACTAGTGTATAGATGCCTATGACTGTGTTTTTATAATCTGCACTGTCTTCTTACTCCTAAATGGATGTGTACAAATTGGGAGAGAAGATTGGACCCCATGGGGGTGTATTATTTTCAATTATCTTTCTTATGCAATAGGTATTTTGATTTAAAGTTCATATAGTGTAAAGTTAGAGATTTTTGTAAGTCACTAGTCTGCAGGTGACATTTCCAGTGTTGCAGAGTTAGAAATGGCTCTAACCTAAGAAACCACTAGTGGAATCAAATTAAACCATAGGGAAAGTAGGGTTACAGTCTGTAAATAGGGTTTTTTTTTTCTTTTTTTTTTTTGCAATGGATTTCCTAGATTAACTGGGAAGCCCTATGGCTGACTGTTGAATACAGGTGAGCCTGGACAGGGTGAAGAAGGATTTGGTTCGAGCACCCATGATCTTGGAGGAAAGATTTAGTGACATTTTCAGAAGCCCTAAGGAGTCTCCTTAAGGATCAAAAGGTTTGAGGAGGTGAATTGAAGTTTGGAGATCAATTAAGTGATAATTGATCAAGACTGGTCCAGAGGCCTAATTTATAGGCTGAAAACTAGGGCCTGATAGAAACTAGGGTTGTGGGTGCATCCAAGAGCCAAGATTTTGGAATCTGATAGAATTGATAGACACCTTGAATATTTTCAAGGTCTTATATGGGGGTTTTTGGAGGATTTGGGAGAATTGGGTCAAAAACTATGAAATTAGACCTACTAGGAAACAAGCCAATTAGGCCTCCTAGTGAATTTGATGTCCAATGAACTGGTAAAATGTCCAAAAGTGTAGAAAAGGGTTCTAAGGACCTATGAATGGGCCAAGAAGATAGATTAGAGTCTAAGTGAATGTATTGGAAGATCCTAAGCAGGGGTTTTGGATTCTAGGAGGAAATCTAGTGAAGAGGATTAGGCAATTGAGGAACTAGTTGGACTAGTTAAGCCTAGAAACTTTGGAATCTTCTATAGATCAACTATACCTTGGAGGAGAAGTTGATAGTGAGGGTCTTGGAGATCCTAATTGAAGGAGAATCCAAAAGGAGGTAACCATTGGATTGTTAGGAGAGAGAAAGAAGCATATTGAGTAAAGAAAAACTAGAGTAACAAACCCTCTGCATCAGTATGTATGTCATATGCATGTCTATGTATGTATGTATACATGTAGGTATGTCACATGTACATGTATATGTTTGTATATGTATGTATGTATGTATGTATGTATGTAGGTATGTCATATGTACGTATGTACATGTATATGCATGTATGTCATATGTATGTATGTTCATGTATACATGTATATATGTCATATGCATATATATGCATATTGTGTGCATGTATGTGTGTATATGTATATGTATACATATGTCATATGTATGTATGTATGTCATATGCATGTATATATATATATTATATACATGTATATATGTCATATATGTGTGTGTGTACATATATGTGTATGTCATATATACATGTATATATGTATATGTATGTCATATGTATGTATGTATGCATATGTACATGAGTATGTATGTCATGCATGTATGTATGTATATGTATGTATGTCATATGTATGTATGTATATGTATGTATATATACATGTACATATGTATGTCATATGTATATATATACATATATATATATATACATATATATATATATATATA
>MU226742.1:1744474-1761528 GCA_018584345.1 Thuja plicata | reverse complement strand
TTGATTGATGATATGTTACCAAAATGTAAAGGAGAGAATTGTGGTTTAAGAGGGTTTGAATTGTTAATTCTTATTTGTGTTGATTATGATTAAGGGAAGATAAGATGCTCCTTTCCTTCACCCTCAAATACACAAATAGGAGATCCAATTTTGATCAACCCCAAAGGGTTAATACACAAATGAATCCAATATTCAAAAAGAGACCAAGAAAGGGGATCTTAAATTCTATAAATTGATTGATTAATATGATTAATGATAGTAATTGAAAAGAATAGGAGAAAGTACCAACCTTCCAAAGTGGCAGATCAAATATTTCTATTTTATGATATTTGTAGACTGTTTCTGGAGATGCTGATAGTTGATACCAAACCGAAACAGAGAGACGGACAAAACCCAGAAATATTTTTCTATTTTGATGTCATCTTATGAAAAAGGTCAACCCTGTAACACTTTTTCCAACTCAATCTACTCAACTCTGAGAGTGTCCCTGTTCGCACAGTCTGAAAGAAATCTGAAAAGGGTATCCAGATCTGGTCTTAGATTTACATTCCTAATCCTGTACCTGCAATAAAAATGTTTGTTTTTTGGAGGAAAGGGTTTTGCCTTGGTCAAACCCCAGTTTTGGAATTAACCTTATAATATAATTGAAATTGCAGAGATAAACAAAGTAAACACATAAATTCACCTTTCTTCTAATGTCCTTGTGGTGGATTCGAATACGTGGATCCACAAGTATGCTTCAAAACATGGAATGTAGAATGCAAGGATGTCTTCAATCTCTTGCTTGTAGATCTCCAATACCAAGTCTTGAATGGATTCTTGAACTTGACAAGGGCTTTGGAAGAAGATGGATGGAGAGATCACCAAAAGGGCACTTTTTGGTTTGAATCCTTCAATGGCCTCCAATGGATCTCCTTCATGCAAATGGATGTTTGAATGCTTGAGAATAGATGGATTATTTCTTGAAATCTTTCTCCTTAGCTTACTTGAATTGTACTTGAAAATCCTTCTCAATTGCGTAATGATGCTTAGTGAAAATGAAAGGAGAGGGCTCCCTTTTATATGAAATTTGGGCACAATCTTCTCAGGAGGCCTACATAGGATAATTAAATCATCATTTAAGCCTTTACCCCTAGGAGAGGACCAATATTAAATATAATTTAGGAATCAACTGATTCGGAACCCAAAACAGCCGACCCGGAAGCGGGAGAAAACCTTTTGTGAAGACCGACATCCCAGAAACCAAAAGTTCCCAGGATTTGGACCCTAGGATAGGGTCGAGGTCAGCCCTGTCCTAGGATAGGGTTGAGGTTGAACCTGTCCTAGGGTAGGGTCAAGGTTGACCCTATCCTAGGAGGTCAACCTTGTCCTCAGATCCCAGGATCACAAGTTAGAGACCCGGAATGCAAAATTTAGGTCATAGAATGGAGGTTAGAAAGGCAGGTCAGGGGGAAGCCATGTCAAGATCAGGAACCCATTCAAAGGTGCTTGTCATGACCCCAAACCACTCACTCAAAAGGCTAAACTAGTCTCCTATGGAAGTGCTTCCATTTTCTAACTATACAGTATGTATGTGTTATATATGTGTACGTGATCTGGTGATTGATGTTTAAGACATTCTGTTATACTAAATAACAAGTGACCTAGACATTTGATGATTAAATGTACTTTATCTATGATAAATGATGATGTCTAGTTCATGCTTATACATGTTTGATGTATGTGTTTAATATATATGAATGATCCTAAATTTAAAAGTATTTATGGGAGATAAAATTAATGAACAGTTCTAGAAAAAATTAAATTATATCCTATAATTAAATAATTGCAACATGCATGATCTACACATTCATATTCCAACTAAATAAGTATCTGCATGACCTAGAATTAATGAACTAGATAAAACTAAAGTAAATACACATCCTAGAGACATTTTTGAGATATTATAAACTTTAAAAAAATTCTCCATTCACTATGGGCACCGATAGGAAAGAATGGAGGTAAGAAAACCTATGATCTCGCCCGTGAGAAATTTAGTACAGATCATATTTCATGTGTGTTTTAGACCACATCAAGTGATTCGACGCGCTCTTGGATAAAATTTAATATTCTCTCATGGTCATCAATATCAAGTCTCCACTTACAAACCCCATGTCTTGTCACTAGATGAAGAGATAGGATAGTGGCAATTATAAGATGGCTATAATGATAAACCTTGTTGTTAGGTTGATAATCAAAAAACTGAATCCCATGTTTTAATATTTTTATTTAGTTCAAATACGTTCCTTTCACAACAACTGACCTACACATACAAGTTCAACAACATATATAGATAGATGTGAAATTAACCATAAATATGCACATAATTACATCGCAAGTTAAACCTCAATTGTATTAAATTTAGTTCATAAACATGTACACTACTAACCTATTGGAAACATAATTTCATCACTTTTTTAATTCTTTGTTAGATTCATCCTCTCCTTGGTGCAACGTAATAAATAGTAACTATCACATTCCACATTTCTAAGCTCTGCTATTACTACAAAAATATGTCTTGAAAATTGTGTTTTCAAATTGAGGTCTCTAAATATAAATTAAACATCTAAGTTTGTATATATGTCTTAGAGTGTATCTAAATTGAAGAGTAAATAAGAACATGTGTACATGTGAGTTCTATTTACATGGACACGTACCAATTTTGATCAAACCTGAAATATGGTCATAATCGGTTGAAATCAACAGAATATCATCAAAACTTTCATCCTTAACTTCATCATTTGTATTAGTAACATCTAGTGGAACCAAATTCCATTCACTAACATATCCAAATTTTTTTTGATACATTAACCATAGTTTTCATAAATGCAGTCATTACAAAATCATGAGTAATCTCTAGTGTGCAATGACCACACATTACTATCTATACTCGTAGCTAAATGTAGGGATTTTTTTTGTCTACCCTCTTGCATCCATGGATTGATCTTCTGTCAACACCTGAACAAGACACATACATGTAAAAATTTAGGACAACTTAAAATCACACACACACACACACACACACACATATATATATATATATGTTCTTCAATTCAATCAATAAATTTAAAGTACATACATAAATTTAAACTTCAAAACAAGTGATGTTGCATTTATACTTGATATATCCCAGAATACTCTGAATGGTATGACTCAATCCAAACATGATTTTGTGTGATCCTAATTTAAAACCAAAAAATGCATCTTGCAACAATCAACTACATCATCAGAATTATTTATATGATATCCCTGATAGTCTAGCTGATACTTTCTTAAAGTACATTTGATATAGGCTCCTGAACCATCATGCTCTCCTTTTCCATGTCCACTCTCAAAGAAAATCCAAAGATGTGGTATCTTTTGGTATCGATGATATCTACAAAGTGCATAAAATGACCTTGCTGATTTAAATTATGTTATACATCCATCCAACCAAAAAAAATGCTTTTCAATTTTGATGCCTTTGTTTTCCAAATATCCAAAAAATGTTTTAAAGCAATGCTCAACAAAATGTATGTCATGTTCTTTATCATCACTAATGTAAAAGTGATATTATTTCTTTATGAACCGTGTTTGATATGTACTTTCAACACCATCCAAATCTAATTGTGAATGTTGATAAGAAACATGTACTATGATAGTGACCTGCTCTGTATAGAAGTATTCTACTTGAAGTTGTTTTTGAGAAAAAAAAGAGTAATTTTCTACAAAGTCAACAACTGATAATATTGTTCCAACTGGAAAAGTTTCACATAGTAGTTAGAATTGTTCTTCTTGCCATTTATCCAAAAAAAAATGTGACGCATATATGGTTGTATCAATTTATGAAAATTCTCCATAAATGTTGCAACATGTATCTCCTCCTCTACATATTCTAACCTTGTTGACTCTTTCCCAACTTTCATTTTAGACTTTATGTACTTGTAACTCTTACATTTTACCATCCTCGTCTTCAACTCTCAAAGGAAATTTATCCAAATCCCCGCATGTTTGACAAGTTTCTCTTATGCAATCTATTTCAGGTATTTCATGATCAATTGATTTATTACACCAGATTGATGCTATGAAATGGCTTGGATGTTTTAGAAAATAATTTTGATAGCCATTGCTTTCTTCTATCATCTTTCTAAACCCTTGACAGTAGAGATCAAATTCAACATGATATCGACAACAACAAGTTTCAAAATATATATTTATCTTTAAAAAATATGGCTTTAATCTTTCAAACATTGTTTGTCCAATCTTAATGTTAGGATTTGAATTTAAAAATGAGAGATACAATTCATTTTGTGTGTTGTCCAACCAATGTTTTGTGTGCTGCAAATACTCCTTAAGCTCAGTCCTCTTCTTAAAAACATCTCTTGTATTTGGTGAAGGACGAGTATGATCATTCAAAATTTTTGTAACCAAGTTCCTAATTGTTTCGTTAATCCTATCGAAATGTAAAGCTCTACACATTAGTGCCCAATTACTTTCCAATGTAGTATCATCCAAATTGATTCTCCTTTTCAAATAATATCCTAGTGTCTTCCTGTTGTACTTGATATGAGATGAAAGTGAAGAATTTTTTTTTTTTTGGGACATGTTTTTATTTAAAATAGATATCAGTATCACTCTTCTTGAAATGGACTTATATGCAAATCTATTTTTTTCCCAATGGAATATAAACCTAATGACATGTAACTGATTGAATGTTTGATAATGTTAAGTTGAAGATGATGCAAGACATTAAATTAGTTAATGGTTTGTATTTTCATTGATGTCAACTTAATATCATCTATATGGTCATGTACATAATGCCAAAGACTTTAGAGAATCAATGGAACACAGATTATGCTTTCAACAATGCATAAAAGTCAAGTATTGACTAAGTGACAGACAACACCGACGGAGTGCACACCATCGATAAAGGCAAAGAAAAAGTCACAGTGATACCCGACGAGCAGAAGATAGTGTTGCTCGATGAAGTAAAATCCAATGATACCTGACAGATAGAGATCCTGAAGTTGACTGGAGTCACACCAATGGAAATGGCAGTTATTACCGATGACTAACTACAGAGTTGACCAACAGAATAGAGAGTTCAGAAAATGATAAAATATCTAGCTGGTAGAGCTTAAGGATAGAATTAACTGGTTGTTTTATTTTTTTTACTTGACCAGAGTTAAGTAATTGATTTAAAGAAGATTTTTATAGTTGGCAAGAAGGTAACTATGAGATAAATCAAGAGTTAAAGCTTTAAATCAGATTGGTTGGATTGTTGTTCACGCCAAAAATCAAGAATCAAGAATTAAGGAATATCATGTCTATATAAGAGACAAGCATAATTCATTTTTGGAATCAATCACATACATGGGAAGGGGAGTGAATAGAAAGAGGATGCTGAAGAGAAACTGATGAAGGATAACTTCATACAGTCCTGATCAATCAAGCTGAAGGAGAGCTAAAGAATTTTGTAGACACCGATGAACAGTGAAGCACAACATCATAGAGTAGAAAAGCATGGATCACAAGAAATTAAATTGATACATTGATCATAGAGGTATTGTACTTAAATATATAAAAAAATATGCAATTCAAGTTGCATTAGAAACAGGTCATTATGTCTCAGTTTAACCATTGAAGCATCAAGTCTCTTAACAGAGTAGGACTTAACCATCTTCTATAATTGAGGTATATCCTAACAGATTTCCAAAAATTTTATCATGAAGATAGCATTGAGTGCCTGATATCGACACACAGTCTAAGAAGGAGGCTGATGCATTTAGGTAGCACCAAATATGCCAGATACTTATTGTGCCCATAGAGGTTGATCAATATTGCTAGGATATACATGTCAGATATCAAGTGATAGAATCATATTAAAATCCTCTAACAAGGTCACACCTAACAGTGTGTTTGTAACCTTTAACAGGGTTGGCTCCTAACATGGCTCACATCAGAAGAGTGAAAATTTGGGGTACCGGTCCTAGTAATTTTTCCCTTAACAGGGTTTCCACGTTAAAATCCATGTGTTATGTGTGTATGGCTTATTACTTTATTGTTTTACATTTCACATATGAATTTATGGATTGATTGGTATACTCTTCATATTTACTGAGTATCGGTAAATAGTTTTACTGCTTATTGGTTATCAAGGATTATAAGGACAGACAAGGTAAACTGACAGACAATTAAATCATTATTAGTATTTCATGGCATGCATCTTGTAGGGACTTAATAATCTAAGGTGTATTGATTGGTGGTTAAAAGATTAAAGGATAAATTTTGAAGCCACTGATTCACCCCCCTCTCAGTTATTACTAACAATTGGTATCAAAATGTAGTGTGCTTAGAAGGAAGGTTTCAAGGCCTAACTAAATATCACAAGATGAATAGACAAGATGTACCCAAGTTGAACAAAGAAAACTTTGCTTCATAGCAAAGCAGGATAAGACTCCACTTATCAGGTATTGGTAATGATGTTACTCAATATTGAGATACTGAATATGTGTTTCCTATAGGATTATTGACATTAGATCAATTGAGAGAGAAGCATGATCATAACTGCATGGTTATAGAGATTTATTCCTCTCTCTCCGATGTTGACTTTGAAGATGTCAAAGATTGCACAACTGCAAAGAAAATGTAGGACAAACAGAAGCTTGTACATGGAGGTGATACAAATGTTCTGAGAGCCAAAGAAGAAAGCCTTAGAGGAAAATTTGATGATCTCAGAATGAAAGAAGGAGAAAACATCACACAGTACAACACAAGAGTAAAAGAAGTAGTCAATGCTATACGAGGTGTTGGAGGTACACTTGAAGAGGAAATAGTGGTAAGTAAAATCTTGAGAACCTTATTGCCTATATATGCTATTAGAGTTTCTGCTATTCAAAAAATGAGAGCAGTAGCAAACAATACAGTTACTCTTGATAGTTTAATTGGTAGACTGATTTCATTTGAGATGAATAACTTTTGCAATAGTGGTTTACCAAGTTTAGAGTCTGCATTTAAGTCTTCTATGAAAATAAGAAAATCCAATCATAAATACTCATCTAGAAGGGACAGTGAAAGTGAAAGTGGAGAAGAAGATCTAGATGAAATAGAAGCACTTATGGCTAGAAGAATACAAAGAGGCAAAGGTAAATACAAAGGAAAGCTACCATTTGTATCCTTTAACTATGAATAGATTGGACACTTTGTTGCAAGATGTCCTAACAGAAGAAAAGATGAAAGAAGTAATGATAGATCTTTTGAGAAGAAATCTGATAGAGGTGCTAACAAAGATTACAGAGGTTACCAACAATCAGAAATAAAGGATATCTGAGACTACAAGGATAAAGGAAAGAAGGCTAGCTACCTAGCTACTTGCAAAGATGAAGATACTGACACCAAAACTGATGATGACATCAAAATGGCATTTGTAGTTGTGAAGGATGATTCAAATGAAGATGAAAGGTATGAAGAAACTGCACTCATATCTAAGGTTAGTAAGAATGATATTTACATTATAGATACTGGCTGCACTCACCATATGATCAGTGACAAAGAAAAGTTTAACACTTTTGAATATTATAATGGTGGTATAGTAAGAATGGGAAATGATACACCTTGTCCAGTTGAAGGTAAAGGAATAATAATGCTGAATAACCTTATTAAATGTGAAAATGCTTATTGGGTAAAAGGATTGAATTATAATCTATTGAGTTTTTTTAGCTAAATAATTTAGGTCACAGAGTAGCATTTGAAAACAAGAAGGCAAATATCTTCAATGAATCAGGAAAAATGATTGGTCCCGGTGAATGGACTAAAGGTAACTTATTCTATTTGAATGATACTAACACCACTTTCTTAATGACTAGAAACGAAGATATATGGTTGTGGCACAATAGATTGTGTCATGTGAATTTTGACAACATGATGAAAATAAGCAGAAGAA
This sequence comes from Thuja plicata, assembly GCA_018584345.1. Taxonomy (NCBI): domain Eukaryota; kingdom Viridiplantae; phylum Streptophyta; class Pinopsida; order Cupressales; family Cupressaceae; genus Thuja; species Thuja plicata. The sequence goes on along the minus strand of MU226742.1, from coordinate 1,753,568 downwards.
GAATTGTAAGAGGCTTACTGACGATGACAAATCTAGACAACATCATGTGCAAAAATTGTCAAAAAGGTAAAATGACAAAGTCTACTTTCAAAAGTAAAACCCATACATCTAATGATATTCTAGAATTAGTCCATACTGATTTATGTAGACCTATGAGGACAAAGAGTTATTATGGAGATAGATATTTTATTCTCTTTGTTGATGATTACTCTAGAATGATGACAGTCATGTTTCTACAAGAAAAATCTGAAGCATTCAAGATGTTTAAATGGTAGAAAAACAAAGTGGTAAGGATCTAAAATGTTTAAGATCAAATAGAGGAGGAGAATTTATATCAGATGAATTGAGTAATTTCTATAATGAGTATGGTATAAAAAGACAGGTTTCTACACCTAGGACACCATACGAAAATGGGATTGCTGAGATAAGGAATAGATCAATAGTTGATTGTGCAAGAACACGTATGATAGAAAAGGACAACACCCAAAATTAAAGCTAAGTACCCATTTCACATTTATTTTGTTTAGTTTTCTTATTTTTTGTACTTACTTACACTTTGTGGTAATAATTGACCTTAACTTTATCATTTAAGCTAATTATTACTCCATTGATTGCATTTATTTAATTACTTTAAAATATTTAATTAACATGTGATAAAAACCTTACAAATATAATACTTTGATAATTATGTCAATTACTGAATTATTGATAATTATTTATTAATCACCAGGAATGTCGTACTAGCTACTTCATAATACATAAGTTTCTATTGGCAATGCTTCATTCCTTAATCACTTGACTACTCACATGTGATTAGTGAGCACACACCATAATACACAAACCAAATTTATCGTACTTAACTTGCAACCCATTTCTATAGATTCTATTCTTATATTAAAATTATGATTCTCTTGTCCTTTCTAAAAGTTTCAATTAAGGAACATACAATCATGATTTTCAATTATATTCAACCAATAAACTACAACACTATAAAATAAGATTTCAATCAATGAACATAGAATCATCCTTTTCAATTATATTCGACCAATAAACTATAACACTTAAAAATAAGATTTTTAAGGTAATAAAATTGCTAATAAAGAATCTAGACGTAATATTAGACAGAAAAAAATGAGTTGAGATAAAATCAAGATATTAACGTACACATACATATGTGCGTGGCCGCTGGATAGACCAGGGGAAGATATTTCTTCAAGATATTTTACAATCAAATAATCAATTTTAATCTTGGTGTAACCCTGAAGTTTAGGTGAAGATATTTAAGACTGTCAGGGGTTTTTAAGGTAAAATCTTGGGTCTTTGGCATTTGTACAGTGCATATTATTCCACTTGTGCAGTTTTCATTTCTGTCCCAAAATAATCCACTTTTATTTTTGCATTTTCAATGGCTAAAAATAGTATCTTGTTTGCACCGAACTTAATCAGATATCATTCAGCTTTTGGGATTTTTGTACATAAAATATCTAAGACTCTTACAAAACACAGAAGTTTTGGGTGTTATAAATGGCTGGATTGATAGTGAGAAAAGTTTTTATTTGAGCATTCAAGCCGTGAGTTTTTATGCATAGGGAATGCCCAAAGCATGAGAAAGAATAATGAGCAAGCAGGGATTCATTTCCAACATGCCAACCTGGTAGAATGAAAGACTGTTTTTTTTATTGTACAGTTTTTTCCATCTTCTCTAATTTTTATATGGTTGTAATTGTTTTGCTTGGTCTCATAGATTAGTGTTTAATAGTTAATATATTAAAAGTTAGTATGTTTTTATAATTAGAGGATCCGAGTAGAATATCAGAAACATCATGGACCAATGAAAAACACAGCTTGTATATTAAGTCTATGGAGAAAGCCTTTGTCTCAGCTGTTTATCAGAAGGACAATTATACATATCCATGTAAAAGATGGCAAACAGATAGAAATGAGGTTTGTTTTTTTGTGCATCATTATGCACCTTATAAGTATCCCACTTTTTAAATTTCTTCTTTGATTGAAAATCAAAGATTTTATATTTGAACACAAGAGATTGGTGGTGTGTGCAAAATTTTCAGCATTTGATCTTCATGATCTGCATATTTTGTAGTTGAAAAATATAAAAAATTTACAAAAAAAATCAATAATTTAACAAATTTGATTAAAAAAAAGATTGACATTTTTTTGTCTTTGATATGTTTTGTGTGGAGTTTAGCCCCGTGCCATTATAATGTGCCTTATAAATATCCAACCTTTTCAATTTCTTCTCTGATTGAAATTCGATGATTTTGTACCTGAACACAAGAGATTGGTGATTTGTGCACAGGAAGTTGAATCTGGGTTTTCCATGGTGAAAGTGAAAGTGAATCACAAAAGTCTATCATCTATCATGATGTTCAAAACAGATCAAAAAAGTGTGTATTGAAGGAAATATGCAGCAGTAATGATACATTTCATGAACATGATAGAAATGGTTGTTTTCTTTCCCCTTGAACAGATTACTTGAAAAAGTTATGACCATTATTTTCATTTAAGATCTTTGATTTTATTTATATGTTGTTGACGATCATTGCATATCATGCTGACATGAATGGTTGTCACAGAGCCAGAAAGGGAAATAACCGATGTATTCGAAGAAGTGCAGTCTAGGCATAATGATGAACGTGCATGCAATTTCTATGCAGGGCAAAATCTGTTCACACAAAATATATCCGTTTCAGAAACTTTGAGTGACAAACCGGAGGATCAGGTATGATTAAGATCAAAATTATATTGAATTTGTTCATTCTTGAAAATATTCATACAAATTCTAACTCAGGAAACTACGTTTTCAGATCATTCAATCCATCGAAGAAACATCTCCTAAGGAGGATGGCAAGCCATGATAACACTATTTAGTCCGAAGGTCGACAAAATATCTTCAATCTCATATTGTAATTGACAAGTTGGGGATATTTATAATGTGCCTAATAGTTGCAATAGTTAATAAGGTCTAGTTGATCTAACATTCCTGAACAATGATTTTTGAAATACTTTAAGGGAACTGTTTGGATTTATTTGGAAAAGAGGATTTAACTATTAGTTTAGATATTTTAAATATATTTATTTTATTTATTTTTTAGAATTATAATATTTGTTAAATATATCGAGATAATTCTGTGTTGTTTATTTTGGGTCTATAATGTTTATTTTTAAGTATTAATATATTTATTGTTGAGGAATTTAAGATAACTGATAAGAATTTTTGTTAATACACTCATGTTAGTGCACCTCACTTTTTCTTATCATTGGAGCATACAACTTGTCATAAAGAAAACATTCGCTTAAATATAAATTTCAGAGTACCTCTTGACATTAATAAAAAGTTCACTTACATTTTCAAGTTGTAGTCATCCTATCCAAACATATTTTGGCCTATGTATTTGATTTCCAAGATATATTGTATATTAGTAAGTTTGTACTTATAGGAGGTGTAAATAATGTGCTCATAAGAAATTGAGGGTAATATTTAAATTTATTGTTTATTATTTTAGTAGTATTAATTTTTTTTTAAAATCGATAATAGACTAGAACTAGAGATATATTAATAATAATAATATGTTCAACATATACAAAATAAAAGGGTGTTTTTTAGAAAAGCATAATAAAACTAACTAAAATAAGCATAATAAAATTGCAGCTAAAGTCTGATGAAAGTAGTGCTTAAACCACGACAACAAACTATTCACTCAAAGAACAAAATGAGTGATCAAATACCAGCTTTCTGAGAATGCATAAAGCCATATTTCAAACCAAGAAGCTAGCTATCAGAATTTAACAAAAAATAAAATTAAGCATTCTTATCTTTGGCTTCTGGAAAATATTTTCTAGCCACCCTATCTATGTCGACATCCTCTTCCTCTACCCCTCCTGCTCCCTGCAGCAGCACTAACAACAACCTCTATATCCATGGTTCTATTCATGAAGACCGTAGACTGACCTCTCTACTCCTGAATTCTCCTTAGTTCTTCTTGTCCTTTTAACGCAACATGCTCAACACTCCAATCCGGATCCCACTCCTCGATATCCTATGACGGAGGACCCTAGGTGTCAAAAATACTTAGGAGACTTGTTTCCATGCTGAGCAGTCTCTGATCTCCTTCATTTTCTCCCACCAAATTTTCTTCTCTAAGGAAATCTCATACCCAACTTGGACCCTCAATATGTCAAAGCTTATGTAGATTCATTAGAAAATCAATCCTCTTCCTAATCACAAATCTTATGCTCCTGAATGCTCTTTGGTTGTCAATCTCCAATATTGGGTATCTCTTAGGAGGATGGCCATTAATGATTGATATGTCATAATCCCTCTATCTCAGGATCGTAAGATTATCATTAATACTTTTAAGAATTCAGGTCATGTCAATCAAAAACTCCATGTGAAAAATATTTCTAAAAAGTTTTTTCTGCAATCATTTTTCTCACACCTGCATGCAGTGATATGGCTAGAAACACAACTACAATCTTCGTATTCACCCTATATTTGTGATCTTCTGTAGTAAAATATCTGTCTAGAATCCCTAAAATAATTTTGATGAAAATTATGTGCAAGTCCAATAGAATCTCTTGTATTCTCTGTTCAGTCATTGGTCCTAAAAAAACAACATTTCTTTTAGGCCTCTCCACTTTGAATAATATTGAAGACTCCATGGTTCTAGCTCCCTGCTTCAAAAATTGGGTTCTTAATTCCTTTCTCTAAACCTTTCCTTTCTCCTCTCCCTCTAGACATTTTGCAACACCTCTTCTCATTTTCTTCTATTTCATTACTAATGTCGTTAAAGAGCTATATTACTTTCCTCTCTGCTAGAATTAGTCTTTCCTACATAGATGAAACTTGTTATAATGACCTACAAGCCCAATAAACTACGCCTTAACATAGGGTTTAATCATAATGAAAGGACAACATTGAAAGAAACAATATCAAAATTCATTTAACAGATTTGTAATGATATCAAATTATATTTTCCTGACATTTCCCTTAGTGCCAACTTGTCCATCATTTTTATCTAACTCTTCTATTAGCCGTCACATCTAAATTTAAACTTCCACTCTCAAGCTTGCAAAAATTGGTAAGTATTTTTCTCCTACTAATTTGGCGGCAATTATTAGCATACTGAAAAATTTTGGCTTCTCCAATACACCTTCCATTATTCATTTTCCCTCTGGTCCACTACAACCATCTTGATGCAAATGTATTTTCCTACCATAAATTCTATCTCAATTGCATGTAAACTCTCCAACCATAAATAAAGGAGTTGGCGCAGGGTGGTAGAAAATAAATTTCTAACGAACGTTTTATGTCTTTAATTATTTCCCCACATCTTTCAAAAATATTTCTTTAAGTGTTATAGCTTCAATAGACACCAACTTTCTGACAATACAAACGGTCTATGCCTAAGGATTTAAGCAGCTCAAGGGGACAATTCAACTACTACTCATAATGAGCAACTCAAAATTGAAATAACACAGCAAAAAAACCCACTTTCCAACATATCTATACAAAAAATAATTTATTTTTATCCCATAATAAATACTATTTACAATTAAGGTATCCCTCCCTTAACACTACAAAAAAATCTACTTTCCAATAGTTCTATATAGAAGATATTTCTCATCTACCAGGCTATATTGGAAACTATATACATTTAAGGTATCCTCCCTCAAAAATGCTTCTTGAATTTCAAATTCCATACAAAATTCCCAACATCTTTTTTCTAAACTTAACCCCATTATCCATGGACTATCTTTCCACTTATTTCAACTTAATTTTACAAAGTGATGATTGAAAATTATATATCATTAATCTTCCCAACGATCTATCCATCTTCCCTCATATTGACCAGTCTGTCTACTATAACATTCCCTTCTCTATAAATATGATTAAGAGTTATATTCTAAAAAAAGTTTAGTAATTCCAAAGCTTTATCTAGAAGAGATTGAAATCTTCAGTTAAGAGACTGCATGTTCTAACAGCATTGATAGTTAAGGTTGATTCACCTTCTATTTCAATCCCTCTAAATCCTAATTCCTTACATAATTTCAATCCTTCCACTACTACCTTTAATTCTATAATATTATTCGTGGGTAGCTCTCCAAGGGAAAAAAAATGCATGTATTTTGGAAAATAGATTATTTGCCTTTAGAGAAGAAGAAGATGAAATAATTTTGAATGAAACCAAATTAGGCAATTATAATGCTAAAGAAGGATATAGAGTCTTGACTAAAAAAAATGTAGAGTTGCACAATACATAGCATCACAATACAAAAAATTGCATATTTCAAATACTTGGTGTACTTGTAAATATATACCAAGAATTGGTATATACAACCTTTATGTCGGCTAAACAAAAAACATAAGAATATATTTTTATTTTAGATCTACTGTCAGCTAAACAAAATGAACTTGACAGAGTGTAGGATAGGTCTGGACAAAACATGCTACGCTCCAAGCCGATCATGAAATTTTGTCGATAATCTCAAGGTAAAAGCACAATAAGTTGTCACCCTTTTACAAAGGAAAAGGTTAACAACACCAAAACTGTAAAACTTCAAGGGCATAAAAGTTACATTTCTGTTGAGAATTTGAAGATGGTGTAAACTGATGAAATGTGTGAAATAGAATGAATTTTATGCCTATATTTTTTTTTTTTTAAATGAACAAAAATTATTATGTTATTTGAAATTTTTATGTCTATTTTACGTTTCCCGAAAAATACTGCAAATGAGGGGGTTTACTTCCTGCCAAATCATTATAAGTATAACATTATTTTTTCATCCAATTTCATAATATGTTTTAGATGACATGTATAGCTAGTGCAGAAAAAAAATGTATTTTTTATCTATAGTTTTCTCGTTATAAGTATTCAAAATCAAACTTACTTGACATCAACAATTTTTGTCTCCCACCACTTTTCCCCTATCGAAACTATACCAAAAACCAAATAAATTACATATTTTTGAAGAGAACTCTCTTCTCTAGTGTTGTATATGAATTAAAAAAAAAAATTGAATTGATTTAGCATTTTTTTATACTTTTCGAATCAACGACTTCTCAAAACTTAATATACCTACATATAGTTTTTAGAAAATGTGTTCACCATTTTGTAATTGAAACAATATAAAATTTATATGTCGAGAATCGTAGTTCTGAGATCTAGAAAAGGGTACTTTTACTTTTTTGACATTTTCTATTTTGAGTAGAGAACGGGACAATAAAAGTGCAAACTTATGGTTTTTTGATATTTTTGGGGGTTTGGCTGCCAACATGGCATACCACCTAGGCAGATTCAACCAAGTCTGACTTGGCCTAGTCAGACTAGGCTGATTCCTACTGGGCCGAGTCCCCTTAGGGTCGACCCCTCTGCGAGCGGTTGCATGGATGACCCACCCTTTCAAAGAGAAGGGTATATATATATATAATTTTTTTTAAAAATAAATTATACAATTGTGAATTTCATTCCTTATTTAAGAATATAAGGGATTTGTGAAGCTAGGAGGCATTTTTTCGAGGAAGCTACAAAGGAATTTTGTTTTCAGGGAGAGAAGGGAAGTTTTTTAGTCAAGAAGGATTAAAGAATTTTTTTTTCTTGCTTCTATTTGAGCAATGGCAATTAAAGGGACTAGAACAAGGAATATGATCATAAAAGGGATGACAAAATAAAAGGTCATACAAAACTTATCAAAGAGAAACCATTCGATGTTGAAGAACAACCTATCGATGTTGAAGAAGGTGCAACTCAACTAGGGAAGGATATTGGTAGTAGTTGAGGTATACATATTTATCCTACAATGCAAAATTTGATGGAGATGAATGAGGAATCGCTTATCAGTCAAATTGCACCGGAGCACCTGGTACCTGAAAGAACTATTAAATTGAATGTCAAAAATACATGGAATGAATATTTTAAGGATAAATCTTTGGTAGGAAAAGCACAATTTTATTTTCAAAGTTATTCAAGAAAGGAGAAGTGACTCTAGTTTTGGATTTGTTGGGTGTTGGTAATAGGGAAAGTGCAGGAGGTCAAGTAAAAGAAAGAATAATTGAAATTTTACAAAATGCATTGAACGTTGTTAACATGACATATGGAGGACTCGATTCAAATGCTTCTCAAAGAGCATTGATGACTATGATTTCAAATAAGATATTGACACATAGAAATCAAGTCCGAGAAATTTATGATTTACTCAAGGTATCTCAAAGAACTTTTTAGAGATATATTAGGAAGTGAGATATGTTGGATATGGACATTGAAAAGAATTGGGTATAGATTTGTAGAATTCCTCGAAAAGATATAATTTTTGAAGATGCAAGAAGACGAGTCATTGAATTTTGGACCAACCACTCTCGTGCTTCTTCCAATAGAAGGAACACTATATAGATGAAAGATGAAAAGACCGGTATAAAGATTTCACATTCAAAACATTTTTTCGATACTACACAAAGTGAACTATTTGAAGCATTCAAACAAGAATTTTCTGTTAGTAATAACTAAGAGGGGGGTGAATCAATGGCCTCAAATTCTTATCCTTAATCTAACCACCAATCAAATAAACCTCAGATTATTATGTCCCTACAAGATGCATGCCATGAAATACTTATAATGATTAACTGTTTGTCAGTTTTCCTTGTCTGTCCTTATTCTCTTTGATTACCGATAAGCAGTATAAATATTTATCAAAATACAGTAAATATGCAGAGTATACCGATAAATCCAGTTTTAACTATGTCAGATACAAAATAATAAAGAAATGAACCATACACATATAACACATAAATTTTTAACGTGGAAACCTTGTTAAGGGAAAAAACCACTAGGATCGGTACCCCAAATTTTCATTCTTCTGAAGTGAGCCTTGTTAAGAGCCAACCCTATTAAAGGTTACAAACACACTGTTAAGTGTGACCCGGTGGTCCAACAATAGTGTGTCCCACTTTTGGGCCAACTTTGACATAGAGATCAACATTTTGAGAAAAAACTTCATTTTCAAACACCTATTGACGCAAAACTATAAGGAATTTGAAGATGATGTAAACTAGGGTCTTTTAGCATTTTCTTTCTAGTTT
>MU226742.1:1694261-1707453 GCA_018584345.1 Thuja plicata | reverse complement strand
TTTACATTTTTGTTTCAGTTGTGTTTAGGTTTTATTTTTCTACCTAGGGTTTCTTGTTTCAGTTGTCGTTAGGTTTAGGTTTTAGTTTTCTACCTAGGGTTTCTTGTTTCAGTTGTCGTTAGGTTTAAGTTTTAGTTTTCTACCTACGGTTTCTTGTTTCAGTTGTCGTTTGGTTTAGGTTTTAGTTTTCTACCTAGGATTAAAAATAAGTTTTCTAAACTAAATTACAAATTAAAATTTAAAACTAAATATATAACAATTTATTTTAATTATATTTAAAAAAACTATAAACATTAAACAGAATATACAATTTTTAACATTAAACTAATTAAAAATAATAATAAATAATATTTTTGATAAAAAATAAATAAAAACAATAATACATACCTGGAAAAATGGTAGCAGGGGAGTCGGTGGTAGCTCTCAAAAACTATAAACATTAAAGACAATATACAATTTTTAATATTAAACTAATTAAAAACAATAATAAAAAAGATTTTTAATAAAAAAAATAATAAAAAAAAATAAAAAACAATAATACGTACTTGTAGGAGGAAAAATGGCAGCAGGGGGGTCGGTGGTAGCTCTCAAAAATGGGTACCCGTTCAGATAAAAACGTGATCCCATTTTGCAAATTGTGAAAATGATTTGCAAAACGGTTTAAAATAAATTTTAAATACTTTTACAAAATTGGCACCCATTTTTTAAAAAACGGGTGCCCGTTTTGCTACGGGTACCCGAACCAAAACAGGTGCCCATTTTCAAAACGGGCACCCATTTTATATTTACGGCTCGGGCACCCGAACCATAACAGGCACCCGTTTTTTAAAAAACGGGTGCCCGTTTCTGGTTGCCAATTTTTTTTGGCCGCGGACTTCCACGGAATTGGCACTCAACTTTGTGCTTGCACCCGTGTATAAAAAATGAATGCAATGTTTGTGGAAATTTATTAAAATTTCCTTTACAATTTGATAATATTGATGTTACAACACCAGTCCAGTGGAAGAGATTTGAATATGAGAGATACCAAACGAAGACAGGCCAAGAATAAAAAAAATTGGATTGAAGGAGAGTGAATTACCATACCTTCATTTCATGGAAAAATTTTGATATATGATTTATCCACATATCCAACATTGTCATGGTGCACGATGGCAAGATAAAAAGTTTCATGATTCCAAAAATTGTTTCCCACCTAGTTGTATTCTTTCAGTTGTATATTTTGCGGAGAACTATACATTTTTGCCTCAATCAGAGCTCCAAAGTCAATATTATCATTCTGAGCAAGTTGCAATATTTGTGCATGTGACCTATAGACATGCACAATTCAATTTGGATGAGATAGAAATTATAGATCAAAATGAATGCATTATCATCGATGAGGTTCATTTCTATATTAGCGATGATCGGGTTCATGATAGGAGCTACGTGGCTCATTGTTTCAGCATGTTTTTTGACAATCTTATGAATCACAAGATAAATGCTTCACAAAACTATCTATCTGGTGTGATGGGTGTGTGGGTAAGATCATTATTTGATTTTATTCTTTCAGTTCTATTACATAAATTATATTAGTTTTATTTTTTACATGATATATATATATATATATATATATATATATAAGTTAAATATTCATGCGTCTATACATGTGTCTATAACTTGAAATTGCAGGTTAATTTAAGTTTGCAAAAGCCTTTAATTTGTTACCCATGCAACATGCTAGACACAATGTTGAGTTTCTTTGGAACTTCTTTGAAAGTGGACATGGAAAAGGAGAGCATGATGGAGTGGGAGCATGTGTGAAGCATGCACTCCGACAACATGAACTTCAAGGTACATGTGCATTTGATATTCAACTTATTTGGAGTATAGTATGTACACGTTCTTTAATCTTCATTTTCTATAAATAAACTAATTATGTAACTAAATTGTTATATAGATCTAGGTAACATGTTAGAGAATGCAAATAAAATTATTCAATGATGTTGTTCAATTATTTCTCTACTCGAGACACAAAATACAAAAAAAGTTACTTTTGGGAAGTGATAGGTATTTAAAATTTTAATTTTTCAAACTCAAATTCTAAAAGCTAAATTATAGGTCACATGTGTTCAAGTTGAGTCTATGTATAGCATGTACATGCATTTCATATTTTTCATAATTGAACTAAGATCTAACTAATTTTTTTTAAACTTACATAATTTGTCCAGATAACAATCGATCTAATCCTTACAATTGTCAATCAATTGTTGGTACTAGAAGTTTACATCAAGTGATGACTACAGGACAACACAAGCCTCCACTGATTCAACTAAGAGATTAATCATGCTTTTGTGAAGATTGTGTTAAAAACAACATAATGAGGCAATGTGTTAATATTGCAAATGGATATGTTTCACAATGGGATCAGAAAGAGTTAATAAGAATGTCTCCTTATGAAGATGATGACAATGACATAAACATCCATGATCCTATATATTCAGATGATTATGAACATGTTTATGATTTAGTTGTTACAGGTGCATGCACTAACATACATGTACACATATATGTTTTTTATTTACAGTTAATATATAATATATTAGGTTTACTTGAGCGACGTTCAAATTTTAGTAGCCCAAACTTAAAGTTTTGTTATTAATTTAAATGCACGATTCATTTTTTACATTTGTAGGTGATATTTTTGTTGTGGTTACAGATCCCGAGAATGTAGAAGGTTTAGTTTATTATCTACTAAGATGCACCAAATAAAAGTACAAGTTGCCACAAGAAATTGTTGATGGTGATGGACAACAATATCCATCTAGTTCGGTTGTTATTGAAGGAACCTATTATCAACAAGTTAAGATTAAAAAAAAATGGAGCTCAATTTATTGAATGCATGCCTGGACAGAGAGTTCTACATTATAGCCACTTGGTTATAGTGAAAAAGTTGCAGTTTGAGACTGTGGAAAAAAAAGGACATGGAAACCAAAAGTGGAAGTTGACTATTGAGGAACATGAAATGTTTTTGGAGATAATAAAGGATAGAGAGGATCCAGACTACATGTATTAGGAGCTAACTTAGGCTTTTAATGTATTTTCATAGATCTAGCTTGCGCATACTTAAATCATATTTGAAGTAGACTATAAACGATTTGAAATACATGATTGAACCTTGATATATGGCTTAAGGGGTCATAATAGGTATGAAGTTGATTAGGTATGTTGATTAGATTGAATTTTAATTGATTAGACCTTTCAATACTTTTTTCAATTGATTAGATTAGATTGATTTTAGATTGATTAAGGTTGTTTAGATTGATTAATAAATTGATTAGATTGTTCGATTAGATTGATTAGGTTTCAAATTATTTTTAAGGTCTCTACATTATACTAGATTCATAGTTTGGTTTCAGGTTTATTAAAGCTTCTAGATCAAGATACTTTGTTTGAAAATTACAAGTGTAATTTTTCTAAATTATTTATTGAAATTAGAAATTGATTAGATTGATTAGGTTTAGAATTATTGATCTATTTTAAATAAATTATATTCATACTTTGGTACAATCAAGATTAGATTGATCAAGATCTACTTTGTAATGTACACATATATGTACATATGTTTAAATCTATGTACACATGTATGTACATATAGATCACAAACATCAATGTCCATACATATTTATACATCTAGAAACGTAAAATGAAAATCAAACATGTATCAATGTAAATGTCTATAAATATCTAAAAAAATGTACATACATATCTAATATCAATGTCATGTATGTAAAAATACAAGAGGTCTATAGAGACAAACACATACATATACGTACTAGATCAAATATCAATGTTACATGCAAGTGTAGAGGTCAAATATCAATGTAAATATATCTCAAAAATCAATAACTCAACATGACTAGTGTTAAAACTATGCAACCAATGAAAAATATAACTCTTAATGAGTACCATCACCAATGTGTCTGGGAATATGTGGATCCTCGTCCTACTGAACCTAGGCCTATATGTGTTACCCCTTATCCTTGATGGTGTTAAATGTATATTTTTGTTCATATTTCTCTTGAGTAATGTCTTTTCCCTATTTGAACCTCCAATTTGAACTCTGAATTTGAACCCCTCATTTGAACCAAGTCTCAGTTCAAATCCCGTGTTCAATTTCCTCTTGTGCATCTTATGTTGTCACAAATTAGTTTTGGCTAATTCATCCTTGAGATAGTCTCTTCCAAATTGAACTTTTGTTTTGAACTTTCAATGTTCAAAGTTCAATATTCAAATTAAAGTGCAAGCAAAAGTAAATGTGTCTTAATGATTAATGAATTCGTCGCATCTTTCTTGGTGAGTCTTTGTTCAAGTCCGTTTCATTCAAATTTAAACTTTCAACTTTGAACTTCCAAGTTCAAAGTTTAAAGTTCAAAATTTGATATTTGCATATATGAAGTTAGAATTAAAAGTGTCCAAGGAAATAAGTGAGTACGGATGGAGAATATTCCAGAGGATTCAAATTTTAAAAATTCTCTTTTGGAAAGCTAATCATTAATCTTTGAGCTCAAATGGCGTGAAATGAATGTTAATTAGTGACATGTCAAACTCAACATCATTTCATCATTAATTTACGTGGGGGCTATGAATGCTTAAGCATGCCAAAAATCTAGGCAAATCTTCTTCTGTTATAGTAAAGATTGCATTTCTTTTTCATTCAGTGTTAAGTTATCTCAACCACCTGGAGAAAAAAGTGGAGGTATTTTCAGTGGTGCAACAAACTAAACAAATTTGTTGAATTTTGGTGAGTTTGTTAAAACTTTGATCTAGTTAGCTTAAGCAGTCTATTGAAGCATAGTAAATCTCAAATTTCTGCTCAGATTCCTTTATTTTGTTGTTCTATAATTTTAATGGTTACCAAAATGAAGTATAACAAACCCTCCATACCCAAATTAGAGCCTTCCTCTAGTCTTATTAGCTTGCTTTGCGAGATGGGAGATACAAATCTTCTATAGGTAACTGTGGAAGAAATTGCAGAGAGACTCAGAAACCTTAAATAAGAATCGATTACAGATATGATGAGCCATAGTGGTTTAATAGAGGTTGTGGCTTTCCCTATCGTAACCCCTTGTCCAAAACTTATATTGGATTGTACAAATCGGTATGACAAAGATGAAAGATGTATCTGTACTTGTTCTAGTGAAATGTTGGTGAGAATAAACAGAGAGACTGTGATCTCCACTATGGGAATTTTAGATAAAGAACCATATGATTCATGGACTACAGGTACAACCTATTCATTTTTCTCAGGAGAGAATGAGTATAGAAGTGTGATCACCAGAGATTGGCTTTTGGATACAAAAAGGGGTGATTCTTGGTTTCTAAACCCCCTCACCTGTGAACATTTCATTCTAGAGATTAGAGATTTGGTGATTTTTCTAAACAAAGTAAAAGAAAACCAACATAATTTCCATTGGGAGGATTGGATTTTTTTCTACATTCGGGTATTGACAAATGGACAAAAAATTCTAGACTGGGGTGAGCTCATTGCAAAAAAAATTAAATGAAGGATTGGAAAATTTCATGGGAATGTGAGGCTTTTACATGTCTCAATTATTTTCTATTTATTAACTTGTTCTAGGAAGTGGACTAGCTTACCACATTGGCCTTTGATTCTGGGAAAGAAAATTTATGATTACTGCCCTCTCCTATAGCTGCAGAGGTGTTCGGAGAATTTTACCAGGGTAAAAGATGTGTTCTTGGCCTGGTTAGTCTTTGAATTAAAAGGAAGATTACATAAGAGGTTATATAAATAAGTCATTCAGTTAATTAATACCTACGTCATCTTTTTCAAATAATTCCCTAAGTTCACTTACATAAGGGTAGGAGGATTTAAATGCGAGCCCTTAAAAATTCCTAGGTACGTATTGAATAACTTAGTCATTACAGAGATATGGAGAACATTATCTATCATTAGAAAAGGTTCAAAAGGGAAGACTCTTTAAAGGATAACTTTTCCTATAGATCTTGGACATTATTTTTGCAAGACCTATTTCGATGCCCTTAATTTAGCGATGGAGATTAAAAAATTAAAATTCAAAACTTATGTTGCTTGTCTCAAATTTGATAGAAAAAACTTTGCACAATCTTACCTTGGAATGATAGAGGGTTTTACCCATATTTATCAGCTAGAAGATTATTGGAAGGACTGTGAAGATGATTTTGAAATGTATAAGAGATTATGGTCTCTCTTCACACTAACAAAAATTGTAAGTATGATAATTCTCCTTGATATCAAAGGTGTTGAGGAAGAGGATGAAGAAGAAGTATTTGACTCATAATTCAGAAACAGAGTATAGGGTGAACCTATATCAGAGATAGATTGGAACAGAAATGAGGATGATAGTATTCAGGTTAGAAAATTTAATGCGATATGAAGACTTCATGATAGAGAATTTGGACCTTGGAGTAGCTACTCGGACCACAAATGTCAAACACTTGGAGTCTTCCACAAAGAGTATAATCACAAGGACATGGAAGGATGAGAAAGAAAAAAGAGAAATTAATTTATCTCTCACACAAATGGAAGAGTACATTCATTCCATTCACTATCTTGAGTTCTTTTCCACATAACAACCTTCACTAATGTTCGATCCTAAATCTCCAGATAACCAATAAATGAAGGAGCAAATTCAATAGAATAGATCAATTGTTGAGGTGTATGCTAGTTGGTTAGATTTAGTAGTTGATACAGGGACCAAATACATCGATACTCTAAACCAAACCTATGAAGAATCCACTACCGCAAGGGGTAGCCTGGATGCAGGAGTAGTTAAATGGGACAAAGATAAAACTCAATGGACAACCGTGATGGTTCAAATGGCTGAAGTTATAAGGTACAACATAATGAAGTTTCTTTCTGAAAGACTTGTTTCAGGATTTAATGATGAAATTCTATTTGTATCACTAGAGCATCTAAAATGGAGGAATTCAATCATAAAATAACGGATAGAAGAGTCTGCTAAGCTATTGAAAGAGCTTATTGCCCTGGCTGGTGTGATGAATGATGATCTCAGGTTCATTAAGGCTCAATTGTTCAAAGAATATGGGAAATCATTGCATAAGCCAAAAGAGATGAGAAAGACCTTCAGAGAAAGGATTCATGCAATCAAAGAAACCAAAATAGTAACAGTTGAAGAATTCTCTCAAGTGGGTCAAATAGAGTCCATGGTGATTGTTTGGTGCGACCATCTAAAGATGCATAAGGATACAGTTACATTGGTTCAAAGGGAGAATAATGTTTGGAAATATAAAATTGCACATAGTGGAGTTCCTAATCACCAATTGGTGGTGAAATTCTCAACCGAGCACTTGGAATGGAGGAAGCAGCAGGTCAAGCCCTCATTAACCGCAACTCCACCGAAGTCCTGACCATGGTCCGTGATGATCATTTTGAAATAAACATCTATGGTTATTTTCTCTCTTTGCATTTAATTGTTTTTAATGAACTCTAGACTTTACTTTTCACTCCTTGGTGGAGTTAATTTTAAAACTTATCTAAAAAATAGTTATACTTATAGGCTATTTATATGGCTTATTATGACTCATTAATGGTCGGCCAAATTTTTGAGTTTAAGATAGTTAGTAAGCTATTTTTGTAGATTTATAGATACTTGAAGAATTATAATTTTTATAGTATGTTTTTGAACTAGTGATTAATCTAAATCTATATATCGCAGCTTGGAATGTGTTCCTTTTGACTACATGGATGTAACTTCAGTTGGGGTTCATTTGTGAATATGATATAATTCTATATTGATTTGAATTGTGGAAGTAATTCAAGTTATGTTTTAGTAGAGTATTCTCTGTGCATCTTTTCGACCAGTCTGTTGGCTTGGTCTTTACGCTTTCATTTTAAGTGGTATTTTTGAGATTCATGTCATGATCATGTATGAATGCTTAAGCCATTGATACTTTCGTGTTAAAAGCATTATTCATGCGATTTTCTTGATTTAGTTATTGAAAAGAATTGAAAATTATCATAGAGGGAGTTGCACCTGTATGTAGAGAGATATGATCATCAAGACAAACCCCAACCATTGTTAATAGATTTCTTCCTGATTGGGTTATATAGAGTTAGTTAAATTAATTACATTTAATTAAGGCTGGGGATAAATCCATTGTGTTTTCTGATTTTTGAAACTTGATCAACGGTACATTTTACATGGAGGATAGCCACATCCTATGATTATATAGGTATTACTCTTCTCAATAGGATTGTATGCCTACATATGTCATACTAATTTTTATATAATTTACATATATGTTGATGATGCAATGAATAAGTGATAAATTATGATTTGATTGGTGGTTAAAATACATGCAACATTTCTCAATGTTGAGCGTACAATTATAGCTTATTTAATTTAACATGTCTCTTTAATACATTGAAGCCTTTGTTGCGTTAATGTAATATGTGGGAACATAAACAAAAAGAACTTCAAAATTGTTATGAAACTTTGTGAATGTTGTGCTCCTATTCTCCACAATAAAGACTAATATATATATTATAGATTTTTATAAATATTTTTCTATTTGCAAAAGACATAATAGACATATTTATATATCACATTACTTGTAAATTTTATATATATATATATATATATATATAAAACTTATTTTCATAATTAAAATATTAAACTTATTTTATAAAATATGTACAATAATATTATATATATGAAATAAATAAAAATAACTATAATATATTATCATTTTTTATTTTATTAATTGATTAATTTATATTTATTATATTGTTATATAAAAAAGTATAAAATTGACATATATTAAAGTATGTGTTTAATCTTTATTATTTTTATTTTATATTTTATTATTTATAATATTTTTTTTTTAGAATAGTTTGTTCTCTTTGGCTGAGAGCCAAGGACTGAGGGGCATCCATTCCGCCAAATTCACCCGAGGCACGATCCCGACCTCATCCCTTATCAGATGTCTTCACGAGATTTGAACCCTGGTGGGCTTAATGAGAACCATTGAACTTCACCAGTCGACCAATTCACAATTGACAATTATATTCATATTATATTATATCATACCATTCTTATATTATATTGCATTATTTTGTATGCTTATCTCATTATTCATACTTTCAATTATATTATATTATCATATCATAATATATTATTATAAATTACTATATTATATTCTTATTATTTATATTATATTATGTGTTTAATTTTAATACACCAAAAAGTAATTTATTATTTATTGGCTTTTTGAGCTTATTATATACATAGTGATAGACTGAGAAAAATATATAAGGAGATGAAGGGAGTGGGGGAGATGGGAAGAGAGAGGAAGATAGGAAAAGAAAGAGAGGAAAAAATAGACAAATAGATATGGAGAGAGGAAGATATATATATATAGAGAGAGAGAGAGAGAGAGAGAGAGAGAGAGAGAGAGAGAGAGAGCTAACGGGATGTGGATAGAAGGAGACAAAGAGAGAAGTGAGAGGGTGATAGAGGTAGAGAAAAAGAGATAGGGGTAAGGAACAAGAGAGATGAATCGAATGAGATAACTCTCTCTCTCTCTCTCTCTCTCTCACACACACACACACACACATGATTTGGAGCTATCACTTCTCCATTGAGACCTTTATTGCATGGAGACAATATCATTTTCTAAATGGTCTAACAATTAACCTCATGTACTCTATGCAGAAGATAGACCAAAGTTTCCCTATTACACATTCTATATCTCTTTGGCGTACCCATTGCACACAATGATACAATTGCTAGTAAATATTATAATTCTAAAAAATAAATAAAATAACTCTAAATAAATATCTCTCCCACTTATTTAAATAAATATATTTAAAATATCTAAACAAATTGTCAAATCCTCTATTCCAAATAAAACCAAACATTTTCCTTAAAAGTATTCCACTTGCTAGTAAATATTATAATTCTAAAAAATAAATAAAATAACTCTAAATAAATATCTCCCACTTATTTAAATAAATATATTTAAAATATCTAACCAAATTGTCAAATCCTCTATTCCAAATAAAACCAAACATTTTGCGTAAAAGGATTCCAAAAATCATTGTTCGGGAATGTCAGATCAATTACAGCCTATTAACTATTAAAACTATCACGCACGCCCAATTAATTGGCTGATTGTAAATATCCCCAGGTTGTCAATTACAATGTAAAGACATTGGATTGGAGATATTTTGTCAACCTAAAAACGTATCATGGCTTCCCATATTCCTTAGTTGATGTTTCTTCGATGGATGGAACGATCTGAAAACGTGGTTTCCTGAGTTAGAATTTGTATGAATATTTTCAAGACTGAATAAAATTCAATATAATTTTCATCGAAATCATACCTGATCCTCCGGTTTGTCACTCAAAGTTTCTGAAACAATTGTACTTTGTGGGAACAAAATTTGCCCTGAATAGAAATTGCATGTACGTTCATCATTATGCCTAGACTGTACTTCTTTGAATACATCTGTTATTTTCCTTTCTGAATCTCTGACTCCATCTTGTAATTTTCTATTGTTTCTTCTTCCTGCCAGGCATTCATGTCAGCATAATCTACAACAATATATAAATAAAACCAAGATGAAATTTTAAAAATGGGTAATACCCATGAAAAAAGTTAGATGAGATCCACCGAAATCATTTGTTGAAGTGGAAAGAAGACAACCATTTCTATCTTGTTTCTGAAATGTTTCCTTCAATAATAGACACTTTTCTGATCTGTTTTGAACATCATGATAGATGATAGGCTTTTGTGATTCACTTTCAATTTGGCTCTCCTCAGGAAATCCAAACAGTACTTCGCCATTGGAAAACACAGATTCAACTACAAAATCATTGAATTTCAATCAAATTAGAAAAAATCAAAATATTTGAGAGGCACATAATGACGCTCAAAATGCAAACCTCATTTAAATCCACACCAAATACAAAGGCTTTTTGCCCTCTATCTGTTTGCCATCTTTTGAATCCACACCAAATACAAAGGCTTTTTGCCCTCTATCTGTTTGCCATCTTTTAGAGGGATATGTATAATTGCCTTCCTGATAAATAGCTGAGACAAAGGCTTTCTCCATGGACTTTATATACAAGCTGTGTTTTTCATTGGTCCATGATGATTCTGATATTCTACTCGGCTCCTCCAGCTACAAAAACATACTAACTTTTAATATATATTCACTAGTAAACACTAATCTATGAGACCAAGCAAAACCATTACAACCATATAAAAAACCCATAAGCAAAACAATTACAACAATATAAAAATTAGACAAGGTGAAAAAAACTGTACAATAAAAAACATTAATAGTCTTTCATTTTACCAGGTTGGCATGTTGGAAATGAATCCCTGCTTGCTCATTATTCTTTCTCATGCTTTGGGAATTCGCTAGGCATTTAATAAAAAATTAAATAACAATCAATCCAACCATTTATAACACCCAAAACTCACTTCACTATACCTTCAATGGATCGGATAAAACTTTTCTCACTATCAATCCAACCATTTATAACACCCAAAACTTGTATGTTTTTTAAACAGTTGTATAGCATTATCTTTATTTTGGTCTCTTTTCAAACGTGTCTTAGATATTTTTGTATAAAAATCCCAAAAGCGGAATAATATCTGATTAACTCTAGTGCAAACAAGACTACTATTTTTGGATATTATTAACTCCACTGCAAACAAGATACTAGTTTTAAATGAAAATGTAAAAGTAAAAAGGCACTATTCTGGGACAGAAATAACTGCACAAGTGGAATAATATGCACTGTACAAATGCAAGTGGAATAATATGCACTGTAATAACTGCACAAGTGGAATAATCCTAAACAGTATTAAATATCTTCACCGAAATTTCAGGGTTGGACCAAGATTAAAATGGATTATTTGATTGTAAAATATCTTACAGAAATATCTTCCCCTGGTCTATCCGGCAGCCACGCACATATGCCTATATATGCAAGTTAATATCTTGGTCTTAATCTCTTTTCATTTATTTCTCGTGCAATATCGCTTCTGGAATTTTTATTGGCAATTATTTTGAAATCTTCTTTTAAAGGATAGTGGTTGATTGGTTAAGTACAATTGAAGCTGATCATGTTTATATGTTCCTTGAATCACAAAACTAAAACGAGAATAGAAGGAATGAGAATGGGGTGCAAGTATGATAAATTTGATTTGTGTATCATTTGTGTGCTTACTTGATATTAAATACGAGTAGTCAAGTGATTGATGTACTATTGTCAGTATAAATTCATCTATTAACTAGCTATTGCACATTTGTGTGCAATGGGTACATTAAAGAGATGTGGATGGTTAATAAGGAAAAAAATCAGTCTACTTTTTACTTTATGTGTAGAGTATATGTTGTTTATGCAACAAAGGTTTTTAAAGGAGAAGTGATAGTTTCAAATCAACTATGCATGTAATGTGTGTGTGTGTGTGTGTGTGTGTGTGTGTGAGAGAGAGAGAGAGAGAGAGAGTATTTTACATACATTTGTGTTATGCGTGAGGTCAATAACAAATGTCTCAATATATAAGTGATAGCTTTAAATTAAATATATATCCACATGGAGATATATATAGGAGATATGGAGGGATTGAAGAGGGATATAGAGAGAGGTGAGAAAGAGTGGGAGAAGGAGAAATAAGGAGATAGGGGTAGAAGGGGCAAGAGTAAGGGGGAAAAGTGATAGAAAATATTAAAGAGAGAGTCTGGAGAAAGGTAGAGAGGGGAAAGATAGAGATATAGAGATAAAAATAAAGATGGTGAAAGATAAAGGGGTAGAGGTATAGAATTCAGCACATTGTCGTCCATAATTAAAGTAAGAAAAATATGAAATACTTGAATGTATTTGATCTATGGTACACACGATTGATGATCAAGAAACACTCTCCACCAAAGCAGTGGCAAAGATTTTTGGAATTGTCGGGGGCGAGGGTACGAGTCCATTGAAGAATTCACCTTGGGAAGATTTTCTAATCCATACAAAAAATGTGTAACAAAGGTTTCAATGGAGAATTGATAGCTTCAAATCAAACATGCATCCTCATATAGGGATCCATAGAATGAGATATAAAGAACAGAGAGAGAGAGAGAGAGAGAGAGAGAGAGAGAGAGAGAGAGAGAGAGAGAGAGAGAGAGAGC
>MU226742.1:1630719-1658361 GCA_018584345.1 Thuja plicata | reverse complement strand
AGAAATCTGGTGTTCAAATGCCTTAGCCATTATTTTGGAGGTCCAAGCATAGGCTTGGTCCCACCAAACCTATCCCAAACCGAAATCCAATGCAAATGGTGGTTTGGTAAATTTAAATTTTAAAAAACGGGCACATGTTTAAAAACGTGTACCCATTTCTTAAATGTAATAAATCGGCATAAAAATAAAAAAAATTTAAAAAAAAAAAATTAAAAAACGGGCACCCGTTTTGAAAAAAATGGGTACCCGTTTTTTGAATTTTGGATCGGGTGTCCGAACCTAAGATGGGTGCCCTTTTTTTTCAAAACGGGTACCCGTTTCTAGCGGTAGTTTTCAAGCCCACAAGACTTCTGCGGAATTGGCACTCAACTTCTTGCACATACCCATTTGTTTGACCTTGCATAATGTTCAAAAGTATTCGTCATAGTTGATCACTTCCAAAGTATGCATAAACTAATGTAGGTTGCTCTATAATTGTCTCAAACAAGCATTATGAAGCTTTGCCTTTTAAACAAAAGTAAGTATTGTCATATGAATTGACAATGTAATCATGTTTTTCTCTTGCAGCAAATCATTTTCTACCTTCTTCCTCTAAGCTTGGAATTTGCATGCTAGTGCTGATTAAAATAAGCTTCTATTTTCTATATATGCCCTGTTTACATTTCATATTTACCAATTAGCACATATTTAAATCACTTCCAAGATGAAGTCTCTCAAATTGATACATAATTTTAACAAAATGCTTACAAATACCACTACAAACATTAAAAAAGTGCCAGAAGACCCTATTATAGTAGAAGCATATAAATCACATAGCTAACTACAAATGATATCAATTTTTGAGGCTTTGGATAGTGCACATTGTTTCCGAATTGACTTGTTCAACTACAAAATTGGCAAAAACTATCGTGGACTTACAAAGATACAATTTGAAAATGATAAGAAAGACATGTCTACGGTTGTCCTCCTCATGCGCTGAAAGATGTATAAAATGCCTTGGAGAGGTTGAAGACATCTTTGATGGGAGGTGCAACTACTTCCAATTTAACAGCTACCATATCAGAACTCCTGGAGAATATCAACTGTGCAGGAACAGCTGCATCGAACAGTCAAAGTAGTACATTTTAGATGTTTATAACTTCCAAACCAGTTTTACTACTTTATGTTTTATAGTTTCTTCCCCTAGCATAGGCTATAGTATTGTTTCCTGTCAAATCCATTTCTTAAACTGTAGTTCTACAAGCTTGTACGTATATCCAATTCATGTGATTTTTTTAAAGTAGTTTGGGAAGTATGATGTTAATTAGTATTCTCTCACGGTTGGAGAATGCCAAGCTTATATTCATGTTGTTTTTTTATGGATTTATTATTTCTGATGGATGTATTAAATTTCTTATGGAGCTGTTTCATATTACTGCTGTGGTACTTTTTCCAACTGTTACCTTTTTCAGCTTCTTTTCTCAATTAATCATTTCATGTATCTCTATCTCAACTACTGTATTGACATCCTCTATTAACTGTATCTATTATATATAATTTGTTCATGTTTCAGATGCTGTATTTTTCTACTATTTTTTTCTCAGTTAAATGTAAATTCAATTTAACTTTTTCCAATATAAAACAAGCTTTGCACTATAGTGTAGTTCCTGTCAACATGCGAAAGTTTGAAATACAAGGAACATTTATGGTTGTGATGAACAATTCCATCATTGGCATTGCAAAAGAGGCCACTAGCATAATATTTTGAAAACCATTCTTTTCCATTCTTACAATTTAAAAATATTATTATTTACAATATATATTGGCATTAACCTAATTGTTCTTTGTAAATTCCAGAGTGTGTAAAGGAAGATTGCCATTTCCAAAAAGATTTTTCTTGACTATAGGCGACTCCAGAAGGTAATGCCAGTTTATTTCACCGCATTTTATTTCTCAAAGCTCATCAGCATGACACCATTTCCATGAATTCCTACAAATTTAATTTATATCTTACTCTTCTCTAGGTTGTTTACTATCCAAGACTCAATTATAACTTACACTTTCCTTTCTTTCATTTTGTGCTTTATATGTGCTGAAATTCCTATTTCTTTACCTCAAATCCAAAAATATGAATTCAAACAGAAATCTACATCCCTAGGGCATGTAACCTAAGCTCCTCTCAAAATTAAAGCATTGCACGTATATATATTCATCTCTCAAAATTATAAAAAATGAAGAAGGCAATAAAACCTATGGACATTGTCATTTAGGAAGCCACCTCGCTATATCTTCTGAGCAGTATGCATGCTTTTTCTTGCTCCTGGTGCTACAATATACCAGTCAACAACTCAGAAAATAAGATATGTGTTACAGCTAAACTCTATCCCATGAAAAAAATAGGAATCATGAAATTTTGAATGCATGCTTTGCAAAGTGGACCAAGAATCCTATTGCAAACATTAGTAGCTCAAAACGTGTCAAAAGCAATAGCTACTAGTAGAGAATTCCATTGCAATGCAAAATCATGTCTTTTATGTTCGTCCATTACCATTGGCTTCAAGTCTTGCTGCTTCCATTCCCTTCAGATGGAGCTTATAGTCTTACCATCTTTTTTAGGACAGAGAAAATAGGATAGAATGAGGAGAAAATCAGCTGATTGAATATCAATCAAGTTTTCTAGCATGAGACACAGTCTCAGTAGGTTGTATACTTATTCATAGTTTAAGTTGTTCCTGAGTGTTTTTTGTTTGGTCATAGACATCAACATAATGAACAGACCCCATGTAAGTCGTGCTTAGCGGTTAGCAATGGCCATCTCCATGCGACAGGAAAACATTCTTGGATACCATTCGTGTGCATCATGTATTTTAAACCCTTTTACGTGATCAGTTTAGTAAGTATATGAATAAGGTTATGTGATCATGTGTTCTTTCTCCTAGTTACTCTAGTATGGACAAATCTAGTTATAACTTGGATCCTTCATCCAAGTTTCTTGGGCTACTTGACATTATAAGGTATCATGATGAGATGCTATCAAGTTCGTACACATGATGATCCAGAAGCATGATGACCTTGTTGTTCAGCAGTTCTATATGGAAGTGGGTGTCACATGCCCTATTCTAAAGGTATGGATGCATAATAACAAGAATACTTTCGCCAATAAGCTGTACGATTAAATCAATCAAGGTTTTCCTTTCTCTTGGTTGTTTCTTCTCTCATTTCAATGCCTAATTTTTTTCTTACAAACATTGCTACTATTTTCAACCAGATAAGTCTAAGTTAGGCTAGGTTGGGGTTGGTTTTCTTTATTTGGTTAAACCCATGAAACCAGAATCTCATACACAAAAGTAGGCCATGGAAAATCTCCTTTCCCTCTCTTTCTCTCTACTTTTTCTTTCAACTTCTAAAATGTTTGTAGGTTAGTTTAAGGACCTCTAACTCAGAAAGCATCAAACTAGGAATAGATATGTGAATTATAATAAATTAGATGAACATTAATGTCTTGCATTCTGATATCAAACTAGGAATAGATATAGGAATTCTAATAAATTAGATGAACATTAATGTCTTGCATTCTGATATATATTGCCAATGATTCTTCATGATATTAATTGTTGATTTATAAATTGAGTAAGAATTTTCATAATTGTATAGAGTAAGGGAAAAATATATACCACTACTAAAAGATCACAGTGTTGCTACTTTATCATGATAAAATTAGAATGCAACACATGATTCTACTTACAGATTTAAGACTTATCTTCAGCAGTAGCCTGCAACACTAGTGGCCCTTTTTTCAGTAAGACTTGTTTTGAGTGACATGTTTTTAGTATGACAACTTTAAGGCCTATTTTCAGTTAAATTATGATACATCTTGTTGACTAGTGTTTGGTTTTTGTAGGGTTCTTATAAAGCTAAAATTGAAGATTTTGTGTATAAAAGCTCTCTTTCCCACTACTTTGGGTGAGTGTTACTTTTTTTAGGGATACATGATTTTCATATATTTTAACAACTATTTATGTATCATAACTAGCATCCACACACTTTTATTTTTAGCTATCTTCTTGGTGTCCATACGAAATGGTAGAGCAGGTATTTATATTGTTCTTTTTTGTAATTGTAGTATCATTTTGATGAAATGAAACACTAAACTACAATTTTATAGGTAGCACACATAGTAATATTTCATATCACTATTCTGATGAAAATATTAAATTATTTAGTGATGGAAAAATATACGTTTTAGAGTACTTTACATTAATTATGAGACTCTTCTGTGACATCACTAAAACCCTTAAAATTAGCAAACACCTTGAAAAAAACTTACCATACTACGACACTAGGGGTAATGTAATGAGGAAAATTAATTAATCTTTGAAGTGTAATGATATAATAGTGGATTTAAAAAAAAAATAGATTACTTTCTTTGGTTTAAGTAAATGATAGTTTTCACCAATGGGCTATTGATTCAAGAAACTCATGGCTATTGGTTTAAGTAAAATTATGTATTAATGACATACTAAATGGTGCATTTAGGGAAATAGAACATCATCATCATCTGAATATTCAGATGAACGGGTAGTAAGACCTGATCCAGGTACAAATGAATACTTCAATGAAATGATATATTGCACTTGCAATAGGTGCCAAAATAGGAAACTAAAGAAGTGACGACTTGTTGGTATACATAGATTAAACTATGGATTTTATGTAGAAGAGGTACACTATAATTAACATATTGGTATTCAGATTATAATAAATAAATATGCATATTATTTAACACATTATTATTGATCATTTCAATTGATTTTTTGATGAAAAGCCACTTCCAGTTCCCAATATTGTTGAAGAACCAATGAATGTCACTGATGATAGCCACTCTGAAGATGAATACCAAGACACATTTATGGATGAAACCACTTCACATATAAATGAGGCTGGTGTCAATGAATTTATCCAAGACTTCTACACATCATCTAAAGAAGTTATTGATTCACCTCTAACTGAATTGGCTAGGACGCCTCTTTTCCCAAATGCAGATACTTCTATATTGGCAACACTTATGTTGTTGATGAACTTGAAGGTTACACATGGATTGACAAACACATGTTTTACTGATATATTAAGGTAGGATGTGATATTCCTATAAATTAACGCTCTATATGTCTTAATTTTTTTAAGTATTGTGTATACTTATAAAATCATTTGTTGCATCATGTAGGCTTTTGGCAAACAAAATACTTCCAAAGGATAATAAGTTGCTTCATTCTCATAGAGAAGTATCTTCAGTAATGAAAGACATTGGAATGGGGTACAATATTTATGATGCATGTCCAAATGACCATATCTTATACTATGGAAAGAATGCAAATTTGCAGCAATGCCCAGTGTGTGACATAGGCAGGTATCGTCAAGATCAAGTATCTAAGAAGGTTCCCTATAAAGTACTACAACATATTCCACTAAAGCCAAGGTTTGAGAGGATGTTCAAATGCAAGGAGTTGGAAAAATACATGGATTATCATGCACAAGGGAGGATTAAAGATGGTGTCATGTGCATGGCTGCGGATAGAAAATATTGGAAAGAGATTGAGGAAAGATAGCCACATTTAAGAAATGAGCCAAGGAATGCAAGGATTTCTTTAGCAATGGATGGTGTCAATCCTTTTGGAGATCTTAGAACAACATATTCTATTTGGCCAGTTTTAATTATTAACAACAATCTACCCCCTTGGATGGCAATGAAAAAGGAGCATGCAATATTAACTTTGATTATACCAGGTATTAGAACATATGAATTCAATGACTTCGTAAAGATTATATATAAATATTTCAATTCTATTAAACCCTGGTAAACTTTTTGTTTACTTAGGGAAGTATCAAGTAAAGGATATGGATGTATACATGGAGCCCCTCATTGACGAGCTTTGTGAATTATGGGATGGTATAAATATGTATGATGTATCAAGACCTATCAGTGATAGAAACTTCCTCTTTCATGTGATTCTTATCTAGATAATTCATGATGCCCCAGGGCTCTCTATTTGTTGTGGTAATATATTATAAATTACATTTGTAATTATTGTGTTCATTGTACCATTTACTAACTCTGATTTCCATTCTTATTTTAGGGCTACAAACAAAGGGGAAACATGGGTGTTCATCATGTGGGCCAAAGATATTGTATAGGCAGTCAAAAGATCTCAATAAAACTGTGTACAATGAGTATAGACAATTCTTACCACAAAATCATCGCTATCGAGTGCGTGAGAAAATTAAGTTCAATGGAAAGGAAATGGAAATGAGGAAGCCAAGAAGGATGAACCCTATTAGGTGGAAAGAAATGCATGACAAAAAGGAAGGGACGGGCTTTCCACTAGGAATGAAAATATTCTCTATTTTCTACAAATTAGAATATTATGAGAACTTTATAAATGTGGCAGGGTGCTTGTGGAAACATCTAAATGAAACCAACCTTGAAGCACAAATAAAGTTACGAAAGGATCTCCAAGTTGCCAATATCATGTCGAACATGTGGTTGCATGAGAACAACTCATATGTTCATGCCCCATGGACTCTTACATCAAAGGAGAAAGAAAATAGCATTGTCACAATGAAAAGCATAAGATTTCCTTTTGGATTTGGTGCGACATTAAAAAAAGTATTCACAAGAGATGGATAAGAGTTCTCAGGCCTAAAAACACATGATTGGCACAATTGGATAAAGGTAACTTTGTAGTGCATTAGGTTTGTTGGAAACATAATTAGAAATTTGTATATCCTAGTGATAATATCAGTCCATGCATATTTTAACGTGGTTATTTGTTAATGTTTATGTAGTATGTGTTGCCTGCAGCAATACCAAGCACTTTTGATCATGATTTCACATTAACTATTTATAATTATCCAAATATTTGAGGTATTTTCAATCAATCGTGCATACTCTTCCATGAGTTATCATTTGAAGTACATCATTGCTTATGCTTTTATATGATTTTATACTTTTAGTTATGAAGAAATCACAAGTCTTTATTGTAATACATATCAATACTGTTAGGTGGGTCTCATCTAAAGAGATACATCCAGATGAATTGAAGTATTGGAAGAGGAATGTTTCACTTCTGATGTGTGACATTCAAATGTGCTTCCCTCCAAGCTTTTTTAATACTCAAGAGCACTACCTTGTACACCTATTAGAAGAGGTTGAACAGTGTGGCCTTATTCATATTCGAACAATGTGGCTTGTGGAGAGATATATGAAGGTTTTACAGCAATTTGTGAGGCAAAAGGCTCCACCAGAAGGGTCAATGGTTGAGGGGTACATGGTTTTTCAAGAAATGGTTTATTTGAGTGAGTACTTACCTCAGTTGCAACTTGAAGTTCCACGATTGTGGAATTATAACCAACATCAATCATTTGAAGGAGAAAAATTAGAGGGTCAAGGGACTTCAAAGAGGATAAAAGGTATACAAAAATACTGGTTCAAGTAGTTGTTTTTTTATTTAATTTGATAATATATGGCTTTAAATAATTATTAACTCATTGTTGAATTCTATTTTTCATTGTAGATGCTAAGGAGTGGGAGGCATTACCTTTTTATATTGCATACAATTCTGAATTTATGTTAGAATGGATGGAGAAGTACACTGAACAAAAGAAATTAGAGGATGAAAAGGCATGGGGCATTATATATAATAAACATGGTCAAAACACTACTCGAGGACTTCCTATAAGCCATAAGAGAAAATAGCCTGAGAGATGCTCATGGAATTGGCTAAAGATTAATATTGAACATGAGGCAACAAAAAAGAAGAATAGAGTGACATGCCAACAATTGAACTTCATTAAAGGATCTAGAAATGGGGAGGTGATACATATATATTATCCTATAGGAGATATTTTATAAATCATCTTTTATCTTTTGTGACCTTGAATCTAATTAGTTAATATTTATATGAATTCAGGTAACATATTACAAAGGAATGTGGAATTTTGGTCATCATTTTCGCATCAGAAAAGTTGATGAAAAGAGGCAAACTTATGATTGTGGATTTTCAGCATCATTTGAGGTGGAATGTTGTTCACATGAAAACAATAGACATCCAATCACAAGCACACTTTGTTATTATGGAGTTTTGGAGGATATTATAGAGCTTGATTTTATATCTTTCAAGAAAGTTATTTTTCGTGTTGAATGGTACAAGCTTATCAAAGTGGGTGAAGAAAAAACTATCTTGCTACACAACAATGGATTCCGTATGATCAATACATCTAGGTTTGAAGCCAATTCTGAACCTTATGTGTTTCCAAATCAATGTGACCAGATATTTCTCATTCCAAATTTAGAACAACTTGGTTGGTCATTTGTGATTGATTATGATCCAAGACGATGAAGAGTAACATTTGTTGAAGAAGTAGAGGTCCATGATTTACTTGAAGATGTAGAAGTCCTAGCCGAAGACATAGATGTCCAAGATGGTGATGATGAAAATTTTATTGTCAATGATGCATATGACCAAGATGAAGATCATGATGAGTTTAATGAAGTGTCTGAAGGGCATGAGAAACTACATGGGAAACAATTCCATGAAGATGATGAATTTATTGATTTTCATTTACCTATTGTTGAAGGTGATGAAGACCATGAAAACAATAGTATTAATTTATTTATGGATTTAGGGCCCATTAATGATGGTGTATGTATGCCATCAAATGAGGACATTTCATGCGAGGATTATATTGTTTGATCACCATGTTCACTTTAAGATGGTTATTAGGATTTAATACAATATTATTAAATATTTATGAGTATTGAGTTTTTATTATTACACAAAATGTAATAAAATTTTAGTAATTTAAATGTTTTGTTAGTGAATGTTTGTATTGTCAATGCATATAACTTGATTTTTTTTCAATTGGATAAGTTTTTCTTTCATTTATTTATTTCTTCCTTCTTTAAGCTTTTATTTGAAAGACACTTTTCTATTTGGTGGAGGTACATGATCTACCACACCCCAATTCCTTAATTGGAATTTTGAGAAACTTTACAAAAACAAAACCTAGGAACTTTATGCAATCAACACCTCCTCAAGAGAAACATAATACAATAAACTTAAAAAAATTGCATGTTGAGTATTGTTTATGTTTTTCAATGTACTGAAGTATAATGAAATTTGTGAATGTTATTGTTCGTGTGGGAGAAAATTTGAATTGTGTTACTTATATTTTTTGCATATGTTCTCTAATAAATATTTTCTAATTTTATTGTCACTATGTACTTTTTTAAGAATGTGGCCAACGGTACTACCAAGTCTACTATGGGGGATCCATTGATCCTAAATTCTTTATTTGAAATGTTACAAAATGGACAAGGGCAACAGATAAATATGATGGTACAAGAGGTAATCTTGACAATTATCTTTTATAAGTTCAATTATCTTATGTTACCTATTATATAATGTTAATTTATGTCCGTGGAATGCAGGCCATCTCTAAAGTCATTCCAACCCCTATCACAGCTATTAGTACATCTAGTATTATGCTAGTGGTACAGTTTGTTCAAGATTATTGTGCATTTAATAACCTTATTTCACTTGATGTATTTGTTAATATTTGTGTTTTTTCTACACAAGGCATTTCTAAAGTAACTCGATTGAGTGTGTATTTTGTTGGCATGTAGGATCCAACTATGCCTTCCAATACAACTATTGTTATGCAAAAGGTAAGATCCAATCATATGTTTGTGTAATCTTGATTACTTTATTTTCACTTATTAAACCATCTAAATATTTATATTTGTACTTGTAGAATATTTCAAGGACAACTCCAACAAACATACAATCTATTGGTATAGAGGCTCATGGTATGCCTTCTGCATCTAGAACAAAAACACCTATCACAAGAGTGGCATCAAGTGAAAAAACCCATAGCATTCCCTCTACATCAAACACTGATGTTCCTAACATCCCTATTGAATTGGAAATGCATGCCCCTATTAGGAGCACATCAAATATGGGTTCAGTCAGAATTCTCCCACCGACATCGAAACAAGTTTCCTTGAGGAGTAATATAGATTCACAATCAAGAATGCTAAGGCTCCTACCAGATACTCCTGAAAATGTTCAAATCAGACAAGAAGTGATTAAACAAATTCATTTATGGGAAAGGGAATTGTTGGAGACTACAGAGCCTACCTCGAATGAACATGTAAAATTACCTAGAGATATTATAGTATTATTCTTGTTCATGTCCAGTTCCTATATTTTGTCAGCATTATAGATTTCAATTTTTATAATTTTATAATTTTTAGAATTTGAAAGTATTGCTTTGAACATCATGGATCAGAACTTTTTAAATGTAATCATGACTATCTTATTCACTGTTTAAACATGATACTCACCATTTTAATGTCACATCAGATATCACTATCATTAGTTATCTTTATATAATTGTTTACATTTGTTTTTTGAACTTTCCTTGCATTTATTTCCATTCATTATCTGTCTTGACATTGTACAGCAGTCTTTTTTTCTTTAATCTATCTTTTATATGATATAGGATAACTTTTCTTGTGTTTTGATGATTTCTATATTTGCTCTTTCACTGCTGTATTGAGATTTTCTCTTTATGAGTCTCCATACCTCTGACTTTTTGTAGCCATCAATCTTTCTTTATAATTGTTACCATATGCTATTCATTGATATGATCATTGCAATATTTATACATGTTTACTGTTTGACTACATTGTTGGTGTTTGGACTACAAATCAATGTTGTTACAAGGAACCATTTGTCCCAGCCATTGCTCACTATTATGACATATTATATTCTCTTTTCTATTGGTTAAATAGAGGGATCTTTGTTTTGAAGCATTCCATTATGATTAGCACTCATTTTTCTTACTGCTGTATTGGTCTCCTTATGATAACACTGTCATGATCTTACTATTCTTTTATTGCTAATAACAACAGTTTTATTGTTGATAACAGCAATCATGTTTTCAATACTATTTTTTTTTTATCATCGTGATGATGTCCAAGTTCAATGTTTTGGTATTCTTAACATATTATTATTTTTTCTTTCAACTTCCTTCATGTTTAGTCACTAATATTTTTATTAATACCAATTTTTCTTGAAAATGGATGTAACTTTTCCCTTTTCTTTGATAGTCATTTGATATTAGTATTCCTTCGTTGGCCCATGATTGTCTTAAACATCATTTTTATCCATTAGATTATATTCTATTTGTTAGAATTATCTTTTCTTTCATTGCTCATTTATGAATATTGTATTTACCCTTGCCTCTGATTTGACAGTAGTTTCATATTTTGGTTGGGTTTTTAATGATTTCATAATTTCATTGTAAATACAGGAAAAAAATGACCAAGTGACTTATGTGCTTGTAAGGTAATTTACCTCAACCCCCAAGACTACAAAAGTATCCTTAGTAACTACAAAAGGATTGCAAGAAGCAACGATCTTGCTCACCTCAAAAGGAAATGTATTGAAAGGATGAAATGGGATTAAAATTCTTTCACTTTATTTATCATCGTGTAGAACAATTATTTGGAAATACCATCCAAATGGATTGGAGGAATAAAACCAATGCTAAAAAGGAAGAACTCTTTAAAGATTTCATAACAGCATTTGGTGATCCTGGTTTTAATAAAGATATTATTTTAGATATTGCACGTAAATACATTCACTCTAAACGAGACAATCTAAGGTCAAAATTGACAAAAGACTTGAGTTATCCACGTCCATCTTGGACCATAGACCAAGTGAAATGGGATGAACTTGTGAAAGATGCCAAGTTTATGAGGAAGACCCATAATAATCCAAACTATAGGTCATCTGTACAAGGAGGTAAAAGACACCTTCGAGATACAAGGAATGCAACCCAAGCTCAAGTGTCAAAAATTGGATCTCGTAAATTAGGATCTGGTGGATATAATAACATTCGTGGTGCCATGGTAAGTGAATATTTCACCTATTATAATTTCTATTTAATAAAAGAAGGTTGTAAGTTAATTGTATTGTATGAGTCACTGTACCTTATAAATATGGTTATCTTTGTACCTTATAATTTTGGTATCTTTGTTAATATAGGTTCACCAATTTCAAAAGGAAGCTTCAGAGGAGGACTTGAAGTATTCTATACTAAATGGTTCCCAAGGCCTTCAAAAATGTATGATAGATCGAGGAGAGAAATTAATCACTGGTCATCAATTTGAGGTAAGTAATTAATATTTTATGACTTATGGAATAATTTAATTGCATGTATTATGTTTTAACCAGTAAAATTCCATTGTGTATAGGAAGCCCAAAAATCAAACTCATCAAGTGACGCATGTGGTAGTGAGCATGAGGAGGAGATACATTCAATTGATGAATATTTTTTCGCACACAATGATTCAATTTTAATTCCTGAACCTCAACAAGAAACCATCATTGAATCTCAACAAATGGGAGACAAGAATAATGAGGAAGATGTTCAATGCAATGAGAAATCCACAACCAAAATTAGTGTAGTGCCTCGTAGAAAGAGGACCAATAGGAAAAGGATGGATATAAACATTTCCTAAGATAACATAAAAATAGATTAAATTTTATAGGACCTTGCCTTCTATTTATAAAAATAATGCATGCTCTATTGTTGGCTGTGTCTGCGCTGGATTTAGTTGTCCATGCTTTTCTACATATTGCTCTTAGAGATGCAGAAAACTTTTTTTTATATGTAAAGCTATTGTTAGTATCAGTTATTTGTGGTGTTTAATTTATAACTTTTAGTCGGCAATAGAGTCCGCAAACTCTATGTATATAACATGTCTACTTTTGTATATATGTAAGTTGAAATGAATACTATGTGCATGCATCATTAGCATTTTAACAATAAAACAATAGGGGATTATATATAAGAGAATTATATTCTTTTCTACACATTTTTTAGGTTTACTTGTTGAGGTGAAAACACATATTACAAGCGATCCAAGTACTATTGTTATTCTTGTTTAATATCTGTTTTGTTGCGTTCAAAGTGTTGGGTATTACTTGCAAAGCTTGAATATAATTTTGGTGTTGTCTCTTATGGTAGACTAGTGACTCTTTTTTCCATTTATTTGAAAAAATATTTGAGTATATGTTGGTTTGTTGAATGAATCCAAATTCCACTTGGTTTTGTGGCAGGTTGTGGTAAGTGTCGATACAATTATTGGACCTGCTCTTGTGTGCAAGGTATGCAAAATTGTTATTGATTGATATTGATGCTCTCTAATATATACACATTTCTTCAGCATTATGCATGCGAGGTGCTCAAGTGTTAAACCAATACTAAATAAGTGTCAATTTGTTTATTCTTAGGATCCAGTAGATAAGACCGAAATTGATACATTCATGGTACAAACTCTTGATGGAACCCAAAATTAACGGGGCAAGTGCAAACAGAAGGTATGTTTTATATTATGAAATATTTGATTTTCTTATAAATTCTCCTTCAACTAGGAAATATTGTATTTATCTTATGAAATATTTGATTTTCTTATAAATTCTTGGTGCATGGGCATGATTGTATAACCTTTTCCTGATTTTTTATTTCAAATTGGACCACAAGCTATTATTGTTGTTGCGAGAGATGATGTGGTTCCAACTGAGGGTAGCTTTAAGTAGGATAAATAATGATTCTAATGAAGTTTCCATGAATAAGAAAGAATGGCAGGTGAGACACATGCCTTTCTAAACTCCTTTTGGTTGGTTCTATTGGCTATGTTATTGTTAAGTCTTCAGTTTTAGGATATATGTTTTTCAACTGATAGATTAATTCTATTGACATCTAGAGGAAGCTTCTTTAGCCTAGATTGGTAAACATGGATATTATGTACTGCAAATAGGAAACAAAAAGTTAATGCAAAATAAAGCTTAAGCCAAAACAATGGTGTTTTTGTTTCAATTTCTCAATTTGCATTTGAATTTGTTGGAAAGTTTGTTTGAGGCTTTCTTGGGTTCCAAGGATCACAACTACTTTCAAACATGGCAAGTACTCAAGGTGAACCTTCCTAGAAACATATACTCAATAGCCTTAAACTGGGTATTTTCCAAGAGCAAGAGCTCATAAGAGGTTCAGAGTATCATCTATCAGACTTTATTTCCATGAATGTTGGCGATGGATTGAACACTGTATATAGTTTAGCAATTTTGCTAAGAGGGATTGAGGAAGCAAAAGTATAGGCTTCAAAAGATGAATTAGGCACTCATACCAAGGTTGCAAATTTAGAAAGAGTCTCGCTGATTCAGAAAAGTTGACACTCCATACTGTTGAGAAGCAAAAAAAATGAGGAAGATTATTTGTCCAATTTTTATGCCCTTGGCAACAATGAATTTGGACACTTCAAATAGTTTGACAGTGTTACAGATCTCAATAACCATTTCTTCTTTGACAAAACTAGCCAGGGATTTTTACTTAGGACATTTTTCTCCTTAATTGGAAATGTATTTAACAAGCATTTAGGAAGATGTGTTTATGCTTATAGGACTTCAAAAAGAATAGAAAAACATGTCATCACAAAAGCTTTGATTCTTGTATGTAGTCTACCAGCCAGCGTCAATGGATAAATAAACTACAACAAGAATGGGCTATCCTAGAAAACAATCTACCTGGTAAGTACTGGAGGCTTGAGTGTTAAAATTATTATTCTCATACACACATCTAGATCTTTACCTACATTTTGTAAGTGATATATTGAGTACTTTTTATAATCCTTAGTTTATTCATCAGCTATTTCTACACTGTTCTATTTATTTTTCTTGTGGTTTATTGAAATCAGGAAATTCTTATTTGTTGGAACTTAGAATTAGGTATAAGTCTATCGAATATGTGTCTACAAGCATGGTTGAGTGCAAGTATTGTATTTACTTTTCAAATGCCAAATTTGAGGACACTTGTACAAATTTTCTACATTTCTAATAAATGGGTTTGCTTTGCTGAACATAAGAGAAGCATCTCAAAGTTGATGTAACTTGTGAAATAATTGCAGTCAGTGAAATGACTTTATACCTAGTTTGGTCTCGCGACTCATGAAAAATTTTGTAATCACATTAAACTTCTAGAGAGCTTGCTGATTTGTAGAATGGTATTTGATATGCAATTTTGGTATTATGTAAATTCTTAAGATTATTGAGATGAATTTTCATGTTCGTTATAATTACTTACCTAATAAAAAAATTTAGGACTATTAAAGTATGCAAATGGCAGGTTATATTACAAAATTCCATGTAGTTATAATGAATTTTTAACTTTTAAATTTTTGTAGTACAATTGCATTTGCAATGCCATTACACATGTTCTTGCTTCCTTTACATTTTTTGGAGGCAATCTTATTTACATGGGGGGTTGTTTTACAAAATTGCAAGTAAAATAATGAAATGTTATTTTTTGTAGTACAATTTCATTTGCAGTGTTGGTACACGTGTTCTTGCTTCCTTTTCTTTTGTTGGGGCAATTTTGTTTTTATCTGGATTGAGACAACATTCTTGGCACTAGGAATGATTGTATAACCCTTTCTTGATTTTTTCTTTTAGGTTGGACCAGAAGCTATTATTGTTGTTTCCAGAGATGATGTGGTTCCAACTAAGAATAGCTCTGAGGATGACTATGAAGAGGATGTCGAGGATAGTGAAGACAACTCTCCTAATTTGGGAACTAATTATTTTGATGAGTTTTACATGATTAAGAAATAATGGAAGGTGAGATAGATGCCTTTCTAAATTCCTTTTGGCTAGTTCTATTGGCTGTGTTATTGTTAAGTCTTCAGTTTCATGATATATGATTTTGAACTGATAGATAAATGTTATGGGCAGGTTGATGAATCTTCTTCATCCCATATTGGTACACATGGATATCATGGTATTGCAAATAGGCAACATGAAGATAATGTAGAAGAAATCTTAAACCAAAACAATGTTGTTTATGTTTCAATTTCTCAAACTGTATTTGAATTTGTCGCAAAGTTTGCTAGAGGCTTGCTTGGATTCCAAGGATCACAACTTCTTTCAAACATGGCAAATACTCAAGGAGAACCTTCCCAGAAACATATACTCCATTTGAAATATTGTGTGAATCAAGTGTCTTTTGTGCTACACCATTAAATTTGGTGGACATGTATAGTATGGAGGAGTTTGGGCCAGTTTAAGTACTTAACTATGAGGCTATAGTGTAAGGGAAATCAATGTCAATATTCAATAACGGTTATGTCACATTTGTGTTATATTTTTTGGGTTGTGGAGGAACTCCCACATCATTTTGTAAGATACAGAATATTGGGAATAATTATAATTAATATGGTATTTGTAGCCAAGTTAGTGTGTTATGCTACTTTGTTGAGTATTTTGTAAAAAATAAAATATAAAAAATAATTAAAGTGAATATTGTATAATTTCTTTTTGGAAATATTGAATGTTGAAAACCACAACAAAACAATATTTAAAATATTTATTTAAAAAAAAAAATTAATGCATTTTTTCATATTGTCTCTTGAGAGACATTAATTGGATTTAAACACATTGTCTCTAGTGAGACAATAGTTGGGACTAAAGAAATATTGTCTCTAAAGAGACAAAAGTGAAATTGTCTTTAAAGAGACAAAAGAAAAATTGCCTCTAAAGAGACAAAATTATTTTTGTTACATATTGTCTTATAGAGACACTTTTTTAAGACACTCGATTAAAGATGATATTTGAGACAATCCACAACTTTTTTTGTCTCAAATTAAGATAATTTATTAAAGAATTGTCTCAAAAATTGTCTTTAAACCCCCCTCTATGTAGTAGTGATAACATGATTTTTGAACATCTATATGGCACTCATATTATCATAGAAAATAGAAAGAGGTTTAGAAATAGTAATACCTAGATCAACAAGTTGATGAGACATCTAGATAAATTGTGTGCAACAAGTTGTAGCTGTAATGTATTCAAATTTGATTGTAGATAATATAACACAATCTTGTTTCTTTCTATACCAAGCAACCAAACAATCACCCAAGAAAAGGCAACACCACATGTGCTACGTTTGTCATCTGTATAGCCACCTTAATTAGCACAGTAAAACCAATCAAATAAAAATCATTATTACATGGATACCACAAACCATAGTCAAGTGTGCCTTGAATGTATTTAAAATTTCCTTTAACAACATCCAAATGAGATTTTCTAGGTGGTGCTTGAAATCTTGAAAGCAAACAGACTGCTTGCATTAAGTCAGGAAGTGAGGCTGTTAAATACAATAAACTGCCAATCATAGACTGTTTTTTTAACTTGGTTCTCACATTCACTTATCGATTCATGCCTAATTTGATACTTTTGAAATTAAACCATACCACCACTTGTCAATTGCATAAATGATTATGCCATGTCAATTCTCAAATGTACATAAGCATTCATGACACTATAATAATGAATATGATAACTCTATATGTGCTCAAATTTATCTAGATGATGGCTCTAATCCTCACATCCTCAAACACAAAGATAATCTAAGTACATGCCACAATCAAAGTACAAATTCCTTTATCTACTATGTAATACACTATAAATTCTATTTATGACATCCATAATCTAAAATATAATATAATGTGCAAAAAGTTATGAAGTTTAATGAATGGTTGTAATAATTTGTTCAAGCAGTATTAAGGGAGTTGCTCCTCACCAATACTTAACTATTAAAAAAGAAGATGTGACCTTATGATATGCAATAAAAGAATAAATCCTAAAGTATTACTTTTTTATTATTATTTTTTGAGTTTGGCTTCGTGACACCAAACTCAAAAAAATGAAAAAAAATAAAAGCCAAACGTATTACATTACAAGTGTTTGGAGAAGCTTTTTATGACTATTAAGTAGTCAAACATATAATATAATATCATGGGTAAAGGTTATGGATTTTACAAATAGCTCTATTAGACTATAAGAGGGTCAAAGGATATCTATTTGTGTGCCTAATGTCGTTGATATTAGTGGACAACATCAATGACAATTAGATGACATGGGGTTACTAAAGTGCCAATTTGGTTGCAATGCACAAGAAAGTTTGGTAGAGAATTATAAACATCTTTTAAACTCATTAAAATTAAAAAATTATGCAAGTTATAAGTGTGGCCACACTTGAGTGGGGGTTGCGACTAAGAGTGTGAAGATTGTTAGCCATAAATTAATAGTTTTTGATAGATAAAGGAGCAAGAGGGTGCTGGCCCATGCAACAGAGGACTAGTAGCACATTAACAGCATATTAATGGAACTAGTAAAAGCAGGTATAACATTTTAACAGCATAATCACCAAATCTAACTCTGCCCCTATCAAAACCATAAATCACAGTACTAATCCACAGGATTAAACCAGTATCCTGAACCACAAAACAGAGGATCCAAGGGCATAAATTAATTGCTAATAGTGCACTTCTTTCTTAAAAAATTGCAGTCATATATTAATTATCAATCAATATTTTAACTATAACTGATACTTCTACTATCATAAGATATAAGGACACTATAATCCATCCATCCATCGATCCATGTTACAGAAAGGAACCATATATCTGTATATTAATTTGGATGCTCAAACCTTATTTAAACAAACGGACACTTCATATGAAGTTAGTCCCAAGTTTGATAGATATTTGCAGAAGGCTGCAAACACACGTAGCGCAGATGGCCACTAATATTCTGCATAACATAATATATTCTCACAAGAATTCCCATTACCCAGGTTGAACTGGTCACAAGTACGATCCCTTGAGCACGCAGAGCCCAATGATCTAATCAGCAATCGACGCAGAAAAGTGATGGAGAAGAGAATCAATATCCTTCCATGAAGACCCTTCATCGCCTACGGCCTTCTCAGCCTCGCCCCTCAAATCCTGCGCCCTCTTTCTCACTTGCATTCCCTCCTCACTCCTCATCAATCGTTTCACTGCTTTCGCAATCTCTTCCGCGCTCACCTCCTCACTTTCCTCTGCGTTTTGCCATTCTTTCACTTCCAAGCCCGCTTTCAACTCCCGTGTGATCAGAGCCGAATTGGCAAACTGATCGGAATGTAGAGGCCACGCCAGCATACCCACTCCAGCCCCGATGCTCTCCAACGTCGAATTCCAACTGCAGTGTGTTAAAAAACCCCCCGTCGACTTGTGTAACAGGATGTCAAGCTGAGGCGCCCAATTCCTCTCTATAAAACCCCTTCCCTCTAATCGCCTTTCGTACCCTTGTTGCAGAAACTTGGAAGCCGAATCAAACTCCGATTCTGTCGATGAATGCGCCCCGTCCGGAATCATGAGCACCCACAAAAAGGGCTGACCGCTGCGTTCCAATCCCTCGGCCAGTTCTTGGATCTGTGTTGCCGAAAAACAAGATGTACTGCCGAATGAAACGTAGAGAACGGACTCCGGAGGCTGTGTTTCTAACCATCTCATGCACTCCGTGTCCGCCTGTAATCGCAACTGGCATTCATCATTGAAGAAGGCCTGCGGAAGAAGAGGGCCCACAGTCCACACAGGCTTCCCGCCGAAGACCGATTCCTCTATTTCCCGGTGAATGAATTCAGATTCCAGTGCGTTGAATGTGTTCATGATATATCCCTTGGCAGGCCCTAACAGAGTCCTAAGGCGCCTCCAATTAATTAGAAATCTTTCAGGAAAGCAACGCTTCAATGATATGTTAACAGGGGACACAACCCTATTCTCATCACGTGCCCGCTTCATCCACAGGTTAAAATAAGCACCAGTTGGTCTGAAGACATAGGCAGGGATTGAATATTTGGTAGCCATATTCTGAACCCATCCCATAGACACGTCGTAGACTAGAACCACTCTATTGTTGTTGTCGGAGCAGATATTCCGCAGTACCTGATCCACGTGAGGCCCTAGCTGACCCTCTACGGCAGCGAACAGAGGAATCAAGTGAAATGGAAACAAAGTAGAAGTCTGAGAATCGAGATCTACAGGTGAGAGATTGGGCATGGGCAATTCGTGGAAACGAATATCGAAGTTGTGAAGATCCCATCCCTCAACACGGCGGCGGAGTTGTTGAATATGGGCGGAGATGGCCAGGAATGATACGGTTGCTCCTCTTTGGCCGATTACTCCGGAGAAATGGAGGAGCGAATTGAGGTGGCTATGTGCGGGGAGAGGCAGCACAATCACTTGCATTCCATCTCCAACCATTTCTTCCTAATCAATTTCAATTCACTGAAGCAAAAGAAACTTGAATCCCTTATTGGGATTAATAAAAACGAGTGATGTACCCTGACAGATGACATTAGAGAGCTGGGGCCGAAGACTTGACTCTGTGCCCTTATTTGGCCTTTTTGGATAAAAAATACTACTAGCTGTGTCGTTTTGCCCTGGCACTCTGTAACGTTAAAAGAACTACCAGTCAATGCAAACATGGCAGGTGACAGGAAGTCAATTAAATACACGAGGGACCGTAAATGTATTGATATTACAAATTCATCTAATTTCGGTCGTTCATGATTGAGGGATCACATGTTCAATTGGATAAATTCATGATTGAGGGATCACATGGTCAATGGTCAATTGGATCCAATTGGATCAAATGATACAATAAATCATTTGAAAGGATGTGGAACTATTTTATGTGATTTGTTACAAAATATTTTTTTCCACTATCGTGCGATCTACTACAAGCATAGAAAATAACCTAATCAAGGGTGGAAATATGTAGACAAGGATAATACAAAAGCTAAGCCATTGATCCCAAT
Source organism: Thuja plicata (assembly GCA_018584345.1). NCBI lineage: Eukaryota > Viridiplantae > Streptophyta > Pinopsida > Cupressales > Cupressaceae > Thuja > Thuja plicata. Next base: position 1,637,622 of record MU226742.1, on the reverse strand, counting down.
AATATTGAATAATTTAGGGAAGAAAAAACATCAAGGTTAAGGTAGATATTTATCTTTGCAAGTAGAGATGACAATCATGTAAGTAAAATTTAATGCATTATCAAAGAGAATTGAGTCCATTGTGACAGATATATGCTTTTAAGGGGTTGATTTACCTAGAAATAATTGGAAACAAGATGATACTTCTAAGGGAAATAGTATTTCTAGGTTTGACTTAGACCTAAAGGTGGATCATAATTTAAATAGTTTTGTGACTAAGCATTCATACCAAAAGGAACATTATTTTGATCTTTACCATGTTCCTTGACAATAAAAACTTGTACTGCACTCTTTGTACTTAGAAAACTAATTGATGGAGTATTATTGGCCCTATGTGAAGATAATGTAAACAAGGGATGTGTTGTCACTTGATTTATTTCCTAAATGAACTCACTTCATATTATGATGACAATATTATGGATATTTAGTATAGATAAATTATCAAATTAATGTAAATAATTATATAACTATAAATATATATTCATCAGTTCCAAACTTTGTCTTTATAGAAACAAAATTAAAGGAGTTGTTCCTAAGGGTTTAAATATAACCCTATTTAGTATGATGTACACATATTCTAGAAAAAAATTTGTGTCATAAGAAATGATTATGGTAGAAGACTTTCTTGGCTAGAAGTAAGGAGTAATTCCTCAAAAAGTTAGATTGGAGGAATCCTATATCATCATTTCTTCAACCTATGAGATTGAGACATCAAAAAATAAGTTAAAAGGACTATAGTTTTAATATCATTAAAATTATAATAAAAGGGCATAAATGTTGTGAGAAGAAGTCTTTCTATATTGAGGGATTTTATGATGAAGAAAATGACAATAAAAAAAGAGGAAGGAGTAGTGGTAAAAGACTAAAATGGCGTCAAAACAACTTTCTCTTTCCATGTTGTATTTGTTATTAGTTCCCCACAAAACTAGAAGTTACTAGACTCCCTTTAAAATATGAGATAATGTTATTCATTTACTTGGGGAGTACTCATAACTTCGTCAACAAGTTGTCAAAATAATTGAACAATTTTGTTTACCTATCTTCTAAATTTTAGGTTATGATTATAAGTTGATGTTTACCAACCTTAAAAAATATAACATAACATCTACCATACTCCCTTTAAATTGAAAGCTTTTGAAAATTATTTCATAAATTACTTTAGTGGAGATCTAGTTAATCTCTTGTAGTTTGTGCCAACATTTTTTGCTAATTATTTTTAATTTCAAATTGTAATTTTAAAAATTCAAACATCATACTTGTGAAACTTGTTTTAAAATTAGAAAATCAAACAAAACATAGTACATGCTATTTTTTAACAAAAAGAAATAAATTAGAAAAGGAATTTGAGGATCAAAACTTTAATGTGTTTGAAATTTAAAACATAAACATAGTTATAAAGGTAAGGGAGCTTGATGCTATTGTATTATTTTTCAAATCAACATAAAAAGTTTCAAGATTGATGGAAAGAACACTCAATATTTAGTTTTTGATTAAGTAAAACATGTTTTACAGGGTTCCTGAAATCCGAAACAAAGTAATAAGAGGTAACACAATTAGCAGATTAAAGCAAAGCGTAACAAAAGGCAGAACAGACCAAAAAGAGAAAGAGAAAAAAATAGGCTAAGCATCTAAAAATGCAGATTAAACCAGAGATAGTAGAAAAAGCTAGAGAACCTCAAGATAGGTCCACCAAAAGAGTTGCTGCCTCAGCCTCCATCAGCTCCATGTTGGCCACTGAGTCCTTGATTTTTTGGATGTCCTTCTCTAGCTCCTTGGCCTTGGTCTTCTTGGTTCTAACTCAGGTTATCTTGCCTGGGCCTTGATCAGGCTCCTGGTCTGAATCCACAACCATTCTGGCCACTTCCTTCCCCTCGAGCTTTTCCTCCATCTTTTTAATGTAAGTATTAGTGTGCTCCCTTGACGCTTTCATGGTGTTGTAGCTTTGTTCTGCAATCTTATTTAGGTAGCAGCAACCCTAGTCATGTTATCCTCCATCTTCTTGACCCGGGTACTCAAGTTACTCTATTCCTCTGCTTCAATATCCCTATTGGCCTTGTTGGTACCCTTAACCCTATTTTTGAGGTCTTCCACCTCACGGAAAATCCACTTAACAGTCTTATATTGGTCAAGCATGTTGTTTCTGGTATTATTGAGCATATTCATGTCAAACTCCCTAAGTATTATCGTTGAGCACCACCATAGATGGGTCAATGAGCTCGTCCAACTTAATTTGGCCACCCTCTCCCTCCAGGACCTTGGGGTTAATTATTTCTCTGGTTATTCCCATTTTTGTTGTCTTAACATTGAAATCCCTCCAACCAATTTTCCTACCCTTTAACATTGAAACACTCAATATTTAGTTATTTTCCTATATTTTAAAGAAATCACATGTTTGGAAATTGAAATGTAACTCCAATCTTTTAGGTTCGATTCTAAGTGAAATTCTAACTGTATGGGTTAGTAATTTTCAAATCAAGTTAAAATAAGAGCATATTATTACACACTTGCATTTTGAAAATACTATTATTTTAATTTTATATAAGCAAAATGTGACCACAATATGAATTATTTTTTCTTTGATGACCCCCTTGACTCATCTAAACAACATGAAATATGTAAACCTTTATTTGATTAAGAATTTGAATACAAAGCTATCCTTAGAAGTTCAATTATAAAAACATATTACCTTCCAAAGTTCAATTATACAAACACATTTTCATCTACACTTTCAAATATAAATTTTGAAAAAACAAGGAAAATAATTATCCAAAATATCATATCAATAAATTTTATATCACTTCATAAAAGTTATTCTATAATGATGATAATCTATGTAACCTCTTGCCTCAAAGCCTAGGAATACACAATTTGAATTGGTTTATTCATCCACCTAAAGGAAAATCCATGTCCCAAAATTATCAAGTATTTTATAAAAAACATTAATTTAAAATGATTTTTCCTTTAAAAGCAAAACAAAAAAATAGTGAGATCGTATTTACTTTCCTTTAATGATGTTAAATCCCATATAGTATATTTTAGGGCCTATACTTTGAGAAAAAAATTATAGATATTAATGTTGATATGAGCTTCTACTTTCATGTACTTTATTTATCCATATTTGATATAATCATTGTAAAATATGTTTCAATAGTAAAGACAATAATAATTAAAGGGTTTGACAACTGTTTTAGGAAATATTATAAAAATAATGATAACAATTATGATAATGTTAAAATATTTACAAATAATAATAATAATAATGAGTATCTTATATCTTTGTCTATTTTGTGCAAGCCTTCAAACTCTAAAACAAATATCAAATTTATCGAGAATGTCCATATGCAATACTTTGATTTCTCTACCAACCCTAAGGTTGCCCCCTCAAATGAAAAGGCTTGATACCATCTTGGTAATAAGAAAACAACTTCACAAGCATAAGTATACACCTAATAGGCTCCTAGGGTGTGAAACTCACAAAGAAGACACTGATTAGGTGCCCTTGGTGAAGTATGATCCAGACTCTCAAACCTCAAGTTCTACGAAGAAGGGTAAATCTCAAGTGGGGGAATCTTCTAAATCTTCAAAGTACAAAAAGGTTAAAGAGCTCGAAGAAGAAAAGACCCTAATTTGTCTCATTCTATGGCTTGGAGAAAAAAGGAAGACAACTACCCCTCATGTCAAGAAAACTTTGGAGAGGTCTAGTGTTAATATCATAAAGAAGAAGAATGAGAAGATAGGAGACTATTTTGATATCCTTGAATCGGGGAAGGGCCCACAGAGGATGGAGTTGCACATTAAAATCTCATTTTAAATAGAGAAATGTAGCACTGTGGATTTGGATAAGGGATCCTCTACCACCACAATAGGGGACATACTGCTCGTGGCCAAGGATGTGATGAGAGAGATACACAAACCTTTTCAAATGGATGGTTTCTAAAATTAGCTTGCCCAAAGATAGGGTTAATTCCCTTAATAAAAAATTGGATATGTAGTAGAATGGTATAAACATGAATCCTAGTTTGGATAAACCAAACAAAATTCTTTAGACTCTTATCCAAGATGTGACCAAGGATGTTTAAACCATGAAAATTGATCATGAGGAAAAGATCATGATTTTCAAAGAAACCATTAATAAGGTGCATGGTAAGCTTAGTTTTGTTGTGGGTGTCATAATAATGGATATGAAAATAATATAAACGGTCTTAAATAACTGAATAAAAAGGCATAGGTCCTATAAGGTTTGAGAAAGGGCAATTTTGGCTCTCATTTTGGCACTATGGAGGAAAAAAGGAACAATGGTCTTTTAGATCAACATGACATAGGTTCGGGACCTATTCTTTGTCCCTCAAATAGAACGTGTAGCTAGTAAAAAGGTAAGGTTGTATAAGCCCATATATTCTATGATGCTCTAAACATCAATGTAGGTGTTATTTGCAAAAAAAAGTAGAGGATACAAAAATGTTAAAGAATCTTCAGTAGTCTTTAGGGTTTTTCAATCCTTTTAGTTTTCTTTAGTTTTTTTTTTGGTCAACAATTGGTTTCAATTTGGTTTTCTTTTGTTTTTTTGATCTTTTCGTAAAGGGTTTCAGGGACCCTTCAAAACCTTTTTTACTCTAGAAAAAACTATATCTTTTGAGTGAGGCTAGATATATACATTGCTACCGTGATAGTTCTACTCATAAGATTAGTATTTGTACGCTAAGATAGCAATACTTGTTTAAGTGAGCATATTATTTTTTAAGTGACACACATACAATAGATAGCTATGATATTTTATTTGAGACAAAAAATTACTTATTGAATTTATTTATGTGTTTTAAATATAACATTTATAGGTTCTCATGTGTTCAAGTATTGGTTCATTTTTATCAACATTTAATTTTTTTTTATTTACATATAGATTATTTAATTATAATATATAGTAAAAATGTGTGGTAAGACTGAATAGTATATTCCCAAGTGGATGATCAACTATTGGCCCCTCTCCCTTATCTACAACACTACCAAAGCTTCAATTATAAAATCAGAAAAAAAAAATCACAATAAAATAATCTAACATCTTGTCAAAAGTAGATAAATATTCTAATATACACATCATAGCATCCTCTAAACCACGGATAACTATCGAAATAAACAAGACGTAATTTTAAAACCTTAACCAAAGTCTCTAAGAATTTTCCATAGCTAACCAGGATGTTAATCAACAATTACGTGAATTTAACCATATTCTATTTATCTCTCCTTGGAAGAAATATTGTCGAGGAGCTCCTCCATCACACCAGGATCATTGTAAAAAAATCATTATAAACCAGCAAAAGTGATGAATCTACGTCACAGTCAGTGCTCCCACTAAACACACGTAACTCCTATAGCTACGATCCCCTCAGCACGCAGAGTCCATTGTTCTAATCGCATAATGACTAAGAAAAGTGATGGACAAGAGAATCAATATCCTTTGGAGAAATGGAGGAGTGAATTGAGGTGGCACCACAATCACATGGATTCTCGCCAAACTTCCATCTCCGGCCATTGCTTCGTAAGCAATTTTCATTCACGGATAGGTCTACAGCAAAAGAAAATTGACTCCCTTATTGGGATTAATAAAGACTACTGATTTCACTGACAGGTGACACTGCAGAGCTGGGGCCTCTTATAGGTCAAAGATACTTGTTTCTTAGCAAGACTCGAACTCTGTGCCCTTATCTCAGGACGACTTTTTGGGCAAAAAATATTGTGGGCTCTGTGTTTTGCCCATCTACCAGTCAATGCAGAAATGGCATGTGAAGGGAAGTGTATTGAATACAGGAGGGAGTGGTTGTTAGTTGGAAGGACGCCGTATATGTATTTGGCACCGGCTATCAGCCACGAGATTAGATATGGCTGGATGCATGCTTATCCATTCTCATACATGCTAACATCGTGCAATGGCTGGTTTGGTAGCAGGAATTGGACCGGAATTGGCATTATCTAATTCTGGATAATGCTAAATTCTATGTTTGGGTCCTTGGAAAAAAATGGAATTGGAATTCCGAAATTCTCATTTTGCCCCCAAAATGGGAATATCATCTTCCACCTAAATAGGTGGAATTGGAATTTCGAATTCCAATTCCAATTTTTACAAAAGCAAATTTAATATTTCGTGGGATCCGTGACTATAAAGATGTATATTATATTGCTATAAGGATGTATATATATACATGTGTGTATATACACACGTGTGTATATATGCATGTGTGTATATACATATGTGTGTATATATACATACACATGTGTGTATATATACATACATGTATGTGTGTATATATACACAAATGTGTGTATATGTGTATACATGGATACACACTTGTATGTGTATATGTATAGTGTGTATATGTGTGTATATATACACATGTGTGTATATGAATGTATATATACATAAATGTGTGTATATGTGTATACACACATGTGTGTATGTGTGTGTATATATGTATACATGGATACACACTTGTATGTGTATATACACATATGTGTATACACACACACATGTATGTGTGTATATGTGTGTATACACACACACATGTATGTGTGTATATGTGTGTATACACACACATGTGTGTATGTGTGTATATGTGTATACATGTGTTTATATACATATACACATGTGTGTATATATATACATGTGTATATACACACATGTATGTATGTATATATATACACATGTGTGCATGAGTGTATATATACACACATATACACACACTATATTCAAAGAAATTAAAAAATAAAGAATTAAAATTCCTTATGCATCTTCTCATTCATCTTCCGGGTGAACCAAACGGGTCAGACCATATTCCGGATTTCATTTTGAGGATAAGCATCTTCTTGAAT
>MU226742.1:1619049-1630551 GCA_018584345.1 Thuja plicata | reverse complement strand
TAATTCTTTATTTTTTAATTTCTTTGAATATGGTGTGTATATATACACACATGCACACATGTGTATATATACATACATACATGTGTGTATATACACATGTATATATACATGTGTATATATATACACATGTGTGTATATACACATGTATATATTTGTATATATGTGTGTATATACACACATGTATACACATACACACATACACACATATACACACATTTGTGTACATATACACATACACAAATGTGTGTATACACACATACATGTGTGTGTATATACACATACATGTGTGTGTCCATGTATACACATATACACACATGTGTATATATACACACACATACACACATGTGTGTATACACATATATACACATTTATGTATATATACACACATGTGTATATATACACACATGTGTGTATATATATATACACATATACACATACAAGTGTGTATCCATGTATACACATATACACACACACATACACACATTTGTGTATATATACACACATGTATATATACACACACCATACATGTGTATATATATAGACATATGCACATGTATATACACATACACACACCATACATGTGTGTATATATACACACATGTGTATATATACACACATGTGTATATATACACACATGTGTATACACACATGTATATATACACATGTGTGTATATACACACATGTATATACATACATTGTTATAGAAATATAATATACATCTTTATAGTCACGGATCCCACGAAATATTAAATTTGCTTTTGTAAAAATTGGAATTGGAATTTGAAATTCCAATTCCACCTATTTAGGTGGAAGATGATATTCCCATTTTGGGGGCAAAATGAGAATTTCGGAATTCCAATTCTATTTTTTTCCAAGGACCCAAACATGGAATTTGGCATTATCCAGAATTAGATAATGCCAATTCCGGTCCAATTCGTATTTGCCCACATGGATGTTAAGAGATGTTAAGAGTGAGAACGCATGAAGTGATTAAAATTTAAAACTTTCTCTTTTAGAACCCTTGAATGTTCAAATAAATTTCAAACATTTAAATATTTATATGTTTAATTTTTTATTTTTTATTTTTATTATTTTTAAATTTTTTTAATAATAATTATATTATAATATAATATGTAATTTAATAATTTTAGAATATATTATATAAAGCTATTTAATAATACTATTACTTAACTTTAAAAAATATATATAGTATGTTTTTAATATATATAGTTATTTTTATTTATTTTTTTAAATTGTGTTTTAATATAATCATAAAATTTATTATTATTAATATATATAATTTTAAATTAAAATATTGATGATTTCATTAAAAATATTAAAATCTTTTTAAAAATTATGAATTGAAATTCATATTTAGAGGGATATGAAAGAGATGTAAAAGATGAATGTTCAAAACTATAATGATTTTTTTAAAGCATTATAGTTTAAATAGAATAATTTAAATTAAACTCTTCTTCCCCAAATACAAATTATGATCTATATTGCTAGGTTTACTCACATCACAATTATATATTCAAAATCACAAAAAGATATTAAGATAAGACTAATTTTTTATTATCAATTTCACTATTATTTTTATTGGTGAATAATGAATATTTTAATGCTATTACTTAACTTTTTAAAATATATATAAAGTTAATTATATGAATGAACAATTTAAATATATTTTAAATTTTAATAGTTAAATTAGATTTTTATTTAAACAATGCATGTGTAAAAATTAGATCTTTATATTATAGTGTACATTTTTTTAAGTGTGTAAAAATCTAATTTTTACACTAAATAAAAATGCAATTTAAGTATAAAAATTTAAAATTTAAAATTATATAAATTAATAATAATAAATATTATGATATATTAAATACAATTTAAAAGTATTTTTTAATTTTAAAAAATTATATTTATTAAAAACATACAATATATTTTTTAAAGTTCAATAATAGCATTGTTAAATAAATTTATATAATATATTATAAAATTACTAAATTACATATTATATTATAGTATAATTCTTATTAAACATTTAAAGAATGATAAAATAAAAATTTAACCATAAAAATTTTAAATGTTTGAAATTTATTTAAATATATAAAGTGTTTCATAGAAAAGGGGAAGTATTAAAATATTAGAAATTTAATCATAAATAATATTTGGAAAAATTTTGAAAAGTACAAGAAAGATTGTATGGAGAACAAGTAATTGGAATTTATTTTGATCATGGTTAATGGTAATAAAAATGTGATATAATAAATAAATTAAACTTTTATATAATATATAAATTATTTGAAGAGATTTTAAATATATGTTTTTATTAATATAATTAAATAATTTTTGAAAATATATATTTATAGATAAATAATACTTTAGAATTGTAAACTCAAAAATAATTTAGAATATAAATATTTCTATTTTATTTAATCATGTTAAAAATTGTTTAGTCTTATAATCAAATATAAATCTTTATTGTATTTAAGAGTTTTCATTTTTTTTTCTATTAAATATAAGGAGTTCAATGATACAAAAAAAGAACCGCAGAGTATCAAAACATAATCACAAGAGGCCTTGCCTCACACCAAAACAAGTATGAACTGATTAAGAAGTACAAATCATCAAAAGAGAAAGACGATCCCAGTAGCTAGTGGAGCACATCGTCAAAAGTATCAACCCAGGCGGTCCAGCCCAAAGAGCCTTCCATCCAGACAATGCTTTTCTGTTCCTGAATCTGCTTAAGCATATAGATCCTATCCCTGGTAGTACCATGGTTATTTCTTCTTATTTCCTTGTTGAGTAGGTTAAGAGTGTGATTGAAAGTCTGAAGATTGTCCAAATGCAGCTTCCAAAAGTAACCATTCTTCACCTCATTGGCAAAGAAAGTGGCGTGACCATCTTTGAGGAGCCTTTTGAATTTAGCTTTGTCAACTTTCATAGTAATTTGAACCTGCGAGAAAATTTTAAAATAAATGAGACTTTGAAAGACTCAGTAAGCAATTTGGGAATGTTTTGAAACCTTTCCTCATTCCTGCATTTCCAAATTTGCCACAAAGTGTTAGATGAGAGAATGTTCCAAAACAAGTTAGTATCCTTTTTAGCATTCATAATAAAACCAGTAATAATTTCAAGAATGTTGAATTTAGAAGGGATAGAGATACCAAACATAAGCCAAACCTCTTTAGCAAAGCTGCAATCAAAGAATATATGTCTCCACATTTCCAGGGTTCTGCAAATGCTGCAATAATTAATATCAGAGAAATTGTTTCTAATAGGAAGCTTATCCAGAATAAGAAGCCATTTAAAGAACTTAATTTTAGGATCAATTGAACTTTTCCATAGCTTATCAAATAATTTCTTCCAGGAGGAGACATCAAGATCAGTGTACCAAGTTTTATTAATATGCTTGATAATGGATTCATTATGATTAATAACAGAATATATATTCTTAGCTTTTAGCTTGGTGATGATGGTCCCATCCATCCACTTAATTTTTAGATAGTTGCTGGAATTAACATGGCAACTGGTGGGAATGTCCTTACTAGCTCTGAGAATCATATTATAAGTTTTCTTTTGAGAGTTAGGCAGGCTGAATTTACTTTTCAACTCATCCCATAAGATAAGTTTATCATTTTCAAAAATATCTATAAATTGTTTGATCCCACAGGTGGCCCAGTACTTGGCAGAGCATCCTTGGGTTAGGGCTAGGGGTTTATTACCCAGCTTCAAGTTCCACCAAATGGATCTTTCACCATGAAGAAGCTTGTCATCATAAAAAAAATTGTTCTTAATGAATTGCCTAACATGGTTCCAGGCTTTCCAGATGGACTTGAATACAACTGATCCTTGAACCATGATAGGAAAATCACCACAAATCAGATCACTTAGAGGAAGATTTTTCCAAAATTTAGCATTTTTTGGGTAACCCCTTTCAATATTATTTCTAATCAGAATTTTCCATGGATCATCTCCATCCAGGGCATGAAAGATCCATTTGGAGGCCAAAGCAAGACCACTGAGTTTAAGGTCCTTAAACCCTAATCCCCCAAGGAGTTTGTCAACATGGCACCACTCCCATTTAACCGAATGCATCCTCTTGTTCCCCTTCCCATTAGACCAAAGGTAATTCCGGATGGATTTCTGAATTTCCAAGACCTGGTAGTCGTTGAACATCTAGGCAGAGGCATAATAGATATTGTATGAAGAAAGAATTTTCTGGAAAACTTGGATTCTACCTGCAAGGGATAGAGATCTATTGTTCCATTTATTAAGTTTATTATGGATTTTTTCCTTGAACCAACTCCACATTTATTTTAAAGAGGGCTCTATGGAGAAAGGTATACCCAGGTATTTAACAATTTTACAGGGGCCTCCCCATTGGAACCCGAATTTATCAAACCAATCTGGTGGTTGCTCTTTCCATCCAAGAAAGATAGATTTAGACTGAGACAAATGAGCTCCCAAAATTTTACAGAAGAAATTGAGTTTATTGATCATGGCTTCAAAATTAGCTTCCGAAGCTTCATGAAATAAAGAAGTATCATCAGCAAACTGGCAGTTAATAATTTTATTACCATCAGGGAGGTTGATACCTTTGACCGCGGGGGACAAAGAGTTATCCCTGAGGCTGTAGAAGAGAGCATCAGAAGCAATCACAAAGAGGGCAGGGGCTAGCGGGCAACCTTGTCTAATGGATCTGCCCAAGGGAAAGGGGTCTGAGAGCGATCCATTTATGTCAACCTGGGCATGAGCATCTTTAAGAAGCATTTGAATAGTTTTACAAAAGAAAGGCAGGAAACCAAAGGCCTCAAGCATCATAGAGATAAAACTCCACTCAACCCTGGCATAAGCCTTTTCAAATTCCAACAAGAACATAGAGACATTTTGATTGGAGTGTTTAGCCCAATCAAGAGCTTCCCAACTGGTAATCAGTTTCTCCAAAATGTATCTACCCTTAATAAATCCAGTTTGGGTAGGATACACAAACTTAGGGAGGATGGTTTCAAGTCTATGAGATAAAATATTAGCAAGGATTTTATAAGAAAGATTTTTCATTTTCTTATGAAATATAATAACAATTTAAAAAATATTTCATTAAATTTAAATATTTTGAATAAGCTAATAAAAATTCTATAAGATTATTCTTATTATTTAGATTTTAAAATAATTTTAGTATTGAGATAGTATGAATTTTTTTAACTCGTGATAATTGAATTCAAGTCAAACTACATTTCTTAAAAATAATCTCAAATCAATCAACAACAAAGATTCTAAAATAAACAACAAATAACCTTATTAATCATTATTTATGTAAATCATAAGATATTTACCTAAAAAGATATGTTATATACTAATAATTAATTTAATCATGATGCAAATATCACATGTTAATTATGAAGGCATGTAAATCATAAAATAATTACCTAAAAATGATAAGTTATATACTAGTAACAAATTTAATTATGATGTAAATTTCAGATGACTTAAAAGTAATTGCTTGATTATCTCTTAAAAAAGAAACTAAGGTCACAAAACAATGAGATGACGGAATTTTCCACATATATAATAGTGATCTAACTCAAAAAATTTATATATGGTTGATGTTATATCTTAAATCCACAATCTTTTCCCTCTACGTCCTAATTTTCAATGAGCATTAAAGTATTCAAATACATCTATATAAAGTTTGATAAAATTTAATGATTATCCAAAAATAAAGATTGGGATCATTGAATTTCATTTCATAATTTCCTTACCATCTCCACTTTGCATTGTTACTGTTTGGTTAAGATCAATAGAAAAGGGTAACATATTTTCTTTATTTTTTTTGTGCATCACTAACACTGCAATAACATGTACATTTAACACATCAACTTAGATAAATTAATTTTTAAACTAAAGACTCAAAATTGATTGATTTTTATTTTATAATTTTGTTAACGTAAATGAATTTTAGTCTGTAATATTTTTATCATAATTTGCATCCTTTTTGTTGATATATGGTTAAGATCAACACAAGAGGGTAACATATGTTGTTGTTTATCTTCTTGATCATCTAAAGCTGAAATAAAATGCACATTTAACAAGTATCAAATTTAATAAAATGTTCAAGTGTAGAATCGCACTATGTAATTAATCTAAAAAATACTAAAAGTGTTAGTTACCTGCAATAATTTGTTGAAATGTCTGAGTAGGAATAAGATTGAGCATTGATGGTTTATCTCCACAAACTAAATCTTGTTTATTTGATTAAGAATAAAAAAGTATTTAGGAATAGGAACTAGCTTTTTTATAAACTTACTAAAAATAATTAATAGCTAATAAATTGCAATCTATTACTTGTGTATCATTCATTATCATTTGGTTTAGATCAATAAAGAAAGGCAATCGACGTCGCCGAGCATTTCCTTGATCAACCAAACCTACATTGGCATATGCTCAACATGTGAAACAAAAATAAGAACTATTGAGCTATTGAAATTACTAAAATACTTTAAAATAAAGGTACTCACCTTTTTGCGAGATAATATCTCTTTCTTCTTGTATTGCTATGCCTGAACTTTTTTTTCTTTGGATTTGTACATCGTATAGAGCGGAATTGAAAATTTTCATGCTCCTTAACTATTTCATTTAAGTTTTGAGACATATTATTTTGTCTTCGTTTAATGGAGTGATGTTTGCGCATTTTTCTTGGACCAAACCATGGTGACATACCTCTCATAGCCATGTTCTCTGAGCCAGGAATTGATTCAAATTTGGAAGATGAAGCAAGAGATGCATGAATATCATTTCTAAATCTCTCAACACGTTGACTGAAAATGTTATTTTTATCTTCTATAGTTGGTAAATTTTGGAGCAATGATTTTAGATAATCAATAGAATTTTGAAATTTATAATTAGAAGTATCAGATGATCTCACACCATCTGTAATAAAAATAACAATTATTAAGTCAAAAATTATTTTAAAACTCTTGATATTCTATTAGAAAATGTTGGTATTGAAACTTACTAGATATTTGAGGTTCAACAATGTCAACCTCAAGCCCATCTTAATTTTCTGAAGGTGTACAAACATCTACAATTGGAATAAGAATCAATTAATTTTTGAAACCTTAAAATAATTTAATATTTACTTGTAAATAAATATTGATATTACCAATATTATTATTTCCATGACCAGAACTCCCTCCAACTCTGTCATTTTTATCAACCAATATAGTAACATCATCTGTAATTTAATAAGATTAACTTAATTAGTTCTCAAGAATATAATAACGATTAAAATATAAATACTAAAATTAATTCTCAAATGACACTTACCAGCAAATTGACCTTGCTTGTTTATTTTGTTTCTCTTTAGAAGATCTAAAATTTTCAACACATGTTTGCATGTGTTTCCTCTTTTTGCCCACTGACAATCACACACATGCAAATCTGGTCCATATTTTCTCACAAGATACCATTTGGTTGAAATGGTTTGGCTTCTTATTTTATACATATTAGGAAGGAGTTCATATGGGTAGCAATCTGTATCCGCTATCCTTTTTTATCTCTCTAAAGCAGTTATGTAATATCTCTCCTTTTTGAAGTTGGTTAGAAACCCAGATAACTACAAGTATCTCTTATTTTTATAGTATGGCTCTACCCTATGAAGAAGAACATGAATAAGCCAATCCATTCTCCTTGTGCATTTTATAGAATGATCAGTTAAGTAGTGACTTTTGATATGCATGTGGTATGACTCAATGGAAGCATTAGTTTCCTAATTCGCGTGAGAGAAACCTCTAGAGTTTTTTGCCCACATCGCTATTAAAAAAAGTATGATAATGTCTTAGCATATATACAATAAAATAATAAAATAATATAAATACAAACATATCATAATGAATAATATATATGATATTACCAATACGTCTCTCATCATGACACCAAGTCTATTGAAAGTAAGCAATAAATTCCTTTTGCTCTTTGAATTCCTCCATAAAAAATTTTATAAGTGACTAGTGATGTCTCCATCGGTACTCATTGCATACATTATCTCACCCAGTCTAGTGAACATATTTGTTCCAACATCTTTATTGCTTACAAACCTAGTATATAAAACCTGATATCAAGCTCTGATGTTAAAAAATCTAATTTTTCATATATTTTAAGTAAAAAAGTGACTCACCTATAGACATTCTTCAACCATGCCCTGCGTACATGCCAAATACATAAAAGTTCTTGATAATTGAAGGATAATCTACAAGTTACATTAGAAACATTCATAAGTAGCATTCTAGAAAAATCAATTATTAAAATAAAATGATTTATGTTTAAAATTATGAAAGATATATTTTTTTATCTTATATATTAAGTATAATCTTATAAATATAATTGGTGGGCAATAAAACCTGATTGCTTCAATCTCAGCGCTATCACCATTTATCATGAATGCATTGACATGCCAATCTTCTTAACATTGTTTGCCTCTTTTGTAAACTTCTAAGTTAGCCATTCATTTATATCCTCATCTTTGCTTCTTGAGGATATGGCCCATGCAATAGGTACGCCAGCCTTTTGTTCATCAAATACAAGCAATGAATATAACTCAAACTGCACATGAAAAATCAATGATAAATAAAAAATTTAGATACAATATAGATCAATTAAACTAAGATCCATAAATATAGCTGGCATTGGTCTACTTACACCTTATTCATTTGTTGAGAATGTGGAATCCATTGCAATAATTGAGTTATGTGAATATTTCACCATCATCTCTAACATCCATTGTGTTTGAATGCCTATGATAAATGGAACATTTTCTCCACTATTTGGTTTTTGATAGTAGAAGAAGTTGTCTTTCTCCTCTACATGTCACAAACTTACACTTTTGCATCATCTTCATTTTTTTGTGATCGAAGGGAATGCACCCTTTTCCATGCAGTGATTACATCTTTTCTGAGAAAATAGGTGTCCCTCTTATTCATCAACACCGTTAAACTAGGATCTAAATAATGTTTCTCACATATTGTGTTAATTCCTACGCCCATCAATAACAAGGATTCAATATATGATTTGCATTCATTTGATAGTCTTGGTGCAACCATACTCCTTGGATTACTAGAAGGGTCATCCTTTCCATGACAAAATTCACCATTAGCATCATGATGGCTAAACTCATTATATGTAATAATAGTAACATTTGGTCTTCCATACATAACCCTAACAATAAAGTGGGTTTTACAACCCCTTTTCTGAATAAACCTCTGTATCCTTTGCATATTTTGAGTTTTTTCCTTTTCCCTTTTATCCTCAGGTCAAAAAGCATAATAATATATGTTTATACATGCACAAATATATTTATATTAATTGATATAATAGATATAAAATATAAAATGTTACATTCTTAATTATTATATTTAATCTAGGCGAACCTTGAATACATCTTGGTAGCATGGTCATTAGGGTTTGTCAAGTTGAACTCCTTATGTGATTTGCGTACAAATATTGTTTCTTTATCATCTAGTTAACCTTCTCCTTTGACAAAGTGAGGGAATCTCTCGAGAGGGATAGCAGCACAGGAGTCCAACACATGGATATTATGATCTCCAATAGGTGTCCACTCAAGTTCTCCACTAGAAAAATTATTTCCTTCATTGGGAACATCTTGTACAGGTAGTTGGATGAGTGATTGCCATTTAAACTTTGTATTCATTCTGAAGAATATTTAGAGGGTTAGTGGCCCTCATCTTGCTCAAATATGTTAGAACAACTATATAGATATAATTATATACTTAATTAAAAAATTTAGTATATCAACATAATATAAATAGAATTATATCCTCAATACAATAGAAAGTCATTATCTCATCAATGAAAAGATTATTCAATATTTTTCTTCAAGTAGATCTAATAAGTTTTGTTCTATTTTTCTGATCTTGTGATCTAATAATGAGTGGCATGGTAATGTAAGCCTAGGACACATGATCTATATGGTAAGATTAGAAGTTATGGTATAGATGTAAGTGAAGGTCTAATCTATGATGATAGTCCATATAGTAATGGACATGTAATGATGGCGTGAGTGATTATCTAGCCTAGGACATGCATGCCTATAAAGATGGTATGTGACTACAAATAGTATGATAGTGGTCTAAAACTAAATGATAAAATTTTATGGAGGTGTCAACTTGATTTGTAGATAGAAGATCATTGTAAGTGTATATATATGTGGACATAGGATATTATCATGTTTATGATCTAGGATATCCATGGATGTTTATGAAAATGTGATAAAATTATGGTATGACAAAATGGTGAAAACAATATAGGTAGTTATTGAACCTAGGATATGGATTCTATGAATAATATCTTTCCATAATCAGCTACCAAATGTGACTCTTATGATGTAGACATAGTCGATGATGTACAATATTTTTGCATTCAACAAGAGGTCAAAAAATAATAATGCATCTCAAGGATGTCATAATGTCATGATAATATAATCTTGTCTTAAACTCTATAAAGTCAAAATCCTTTCTCCTACTGTCTTTAGTCATCAATGAAATTTTAAATGTCATTTTCAAGATCTTTTCATAATATCATGTAATAGCTAACAATAACATCACACCAATCTCTAAACAAACCCTACATAAATATGATCAATTCTGATAAATTGTAAAGTTAATTATTCAACTAAATAGTTCTTTATTAATCAATCTGAATTATATTAATCTAAAATATAATAAATAAGCATTTTTTTGTACATCTAGTCCCCAACAAGAAAGCTTCATTATTCACCACATTGTCTTTGGAGCATTGATATATGCATAGCATTAAGCATATAATACAAGATTTCTACCTTAAATCATTGTACATTTACACATAAATGATTCACAATCACTAATTATTTATGTGAGTTAATATTTGATATATCATTCTATGATATGTTGCTGCTACCATTTTCATCTTGTCTATAATAATGTACACTTGCTTTTCAAATTTATTTTCCATGTGGCATATAATAATTTTCTATATTATCAAGAGGTTTCAAATCTATGGTGATATTGACATTAAGCTTCAAGATTTGATGTGTCCTTACATCTGTTTTTTTCTAAATTAAATTTAATATAAAAGTAATTAAGAAATATTGTAATATATATTTACATTAAATTTAAATTATGAATATTGATTACATTATTTATTTCAATTTATTTTAAATGTATTATTAAAATTTATATTAATACATTAATTTATAAGTAATTATAAATTTGATATATAGTATAATATAAATAAAAAGTGTAATTCAAAAATAATATTAATATCTGTATACATTTAATTTAAATTATATGTCAAGAATTTTATAGAGGATAATCTTAAAATTAAATTAGTTGGTAATCGATTTATTAAATTTTTTAAAAAAATAGAATAAGTAAAGGTTGTTAATTTTTTTTATGTTGATATTCTTTATCTAATTGTATAAAAATTCCTATAAGTCATTAATATATA
>MU226742.1:1601819-1617858 GCA_018584345.1 Thuja plicata | reverse complement strand
ATATATATATGAAAACATTTAATACATTTTTTGTAATATGGAAAGATCTAAACAATATATTAAAAATATAAAAATGAGCATATATGATATTAAAATATAAACAATCCATAAAATATATAAAAATTTTGGTAGTAAAAAATAATATGTGACATTAAAAATATAAAATAACCATACAACCCCTTTCATTTATTTATTATTATAATTTTTTCTCCTTCTGTTGACTATTGTCTTGGGAGGTGTTTTCTCTGCTAATCAGAAATGAAAATCTTAAATGCAAGAGTATAGAGTGGGTATTTCGTAACAAACAGATTTGCAGAAACAAAAATTATTTTCACGGCATAGGTTCCCGCAGTAAAAATCAGGCCTCTAAACACTAATGAAACACAGACTTGCTTTCCTGAATTAACGAGGTAAATCCATTCTGTGCTACAGATAATGAATGCACTTTTAGCCTTTTACAATAACAACATTATTCATCATCTCAAGCTTGTACGTAACTTTGACAAAAATTCACTCATTTGTATTCACATGATAATATTGGTCGCCAAGCAAAAAAGAAGAAATGGAAATTGAGAGTGAATATTATGTACATTTTACAAGCTGTGTTTAGAGGACGGGGTTTAGTTTCTCAGAAAATAAGAATTTATTGCTGCAATCCCATTACTCTTGTGAAGAAAATATTTTTTACTAACCTATTGCATGCTGGTGAAATTTTGCTCACAAAACATTGATAGACCAATTTTCTCTCCTGATGAAGCTTGAAGATTGTAGTTGCAGATGTGATTTTCCACTCCAGATTGCCACCAAAATCACTACAGGTAGTAGCTATCCAGCCAGACTCTTGCCACCAAAATCACTATAGTACCAAAAGCACATATGATTTATCAAAATTGCAGTTGAGCATATGATTTTATAGACTTAATTTTTCCACAAAAAATCAGTTTCACCCGCCAAGAATAAATAGATTGCAAACTGGTTTCTCCCGCCATGAAAAATGGTTTCTCCCGCCATGAATAATGATGGGTGAAGTGTTTAATGCAACATTAATTTTGAGGAAACAAAAATGTGTCCAAATACACATAATAAACAAGTGATTTGACTTCCGCAAGCACATAAGGCATGACAAATAACTTTCGCAGGCACATAAGGCACGACAAATAACTTCTGTAGGCACACAAGGCACGATAAATAAGGCATGGCAAATAATACTGACACATTATGATAGATTGGGAAAAGTACATGTCGCATGGTATGCCATGGCATGGGGCATCCAACCAAAAGGAATCTCGTGGCTGGATAGCCGCTGCCCTGGCTATGGGGCCAAAAATTTCTACGGCCCCATTAGTTCCGCACTGGCTATTGGGCAGGAAATTTGCACCAGCACTACCCCATTAGCTTCTGCGATGACTCACACAAGTACATCATCCTGCACAAAGCGGCCACATCAGTAGCATTGGAAGTTATGCATTTAAATTATTTATTTTGCTTGTCAATTTTTACTTATATTTAAAGTATACATATAATCTTATTAATAACCCCATAATATGAATATTAAGATTATATAATAATGTTAGTTTTATTTAAATATTATAATTATATAATAGTATTTATTTTATATAAATATTAAAATTATATTATAAGATATAGAGGTGGTTAATAATTTTATATTTAGCAATATAATTTAACATATATTAGTATTATTTTGAAATTATATATATTATATTTATTAAATATATAATTTTATACTATATAAAATAAATATTAAAGTATAATTGTATTAGTAATATTAGTAGTATTGTGTTTCCACATTAGTTAATATAAAAATTAGTATATATGCTTTTATTGGAGCTAGTACAAGATATTTTTTATTAGCTATTTTATTTTATAATAGATTATAATATGTAGATTACTATTTTTTAATCTTTTAATTGTAGTTAGAGTTAAGGTTAACTTGATTAGGGGATGATTAAAATTAAGGTTTCTATTTCAAAAGATAAAGCTTATGATAGAGTAAGGGTTATTACTATGGTTCAATTAGGATTAGCATTAGAGTGAGTGTTCCTTACATTTAAGTTAATTTCTTAAATAAAAAATGTTAAAATAGTAATTCAATGTATAAAAATAAAAAAAAAGAGATAAAACTTATGTTCGAGTAAGGGTTAGTACTAGGGTTTAATTAGGATTAGTATTTGAGTGAGTGTTCTTTAAATTTAAGTTAATATCTTTAATAAAAAAATATAAATATAAATATATATGAGGAGAGATGTAGAGGAGAGGGGTGAGGAGAAGTCAGGGAAGAAGTTTTGCAAACTAGGGGTTTCAACAGGATCATCTCTACAACAAGCCTACTGGCTTTGGCGGTCGAAATCGAGGGTCAAACCATAAATATTTTTCTCGGTCTACACTTGAGAAAAATGAAAAGGTGGTGGATATTGACTTTCTAGAAGAGATTGGCAAGGATGTTTCCCTTTGGGAAAAGATGGCATTTATCGAGCGTTCCATTGGAGCACGGATTTCCAGAGTTCAAACCAAGGCTTGGGTTCAAGAGAATTGGAGTCAGGATATTGTCCTAAAATTCATCCTGAAAGGATTTTTTATTGTTATTTTAAAATATGAAGATGATAGAAACAAGATTTTGAACCAACAAAATTGGTTTCTTGACTCGTTTCCCCCGTATTTGCAGTCGTGGCATGCTAATTTTGACCTTGTTCCTTTAGATGTCTACAAGGAACCGATTTGGTTTGGGTTATATAATCTTCCTTTAGAATATTGGGGGGATGAAAGTTTAGAATGTATTAGCAGATCGTTGGGCACTTTGTTGGAAGTGGATGAAGCAATTATAGAGCATGACTCCAATTTGTATGTTAGGATCAAGATTGTAGCTATGCGAGAAATCCCTTCCTTCATCAACCTTAAAGTAGGAAGTAGTAGTTGGAAAAATTAGGTTGAAGTTGAAAATCCTTCACTTGGGTGTTCGAGGTGTGGCTTTAAAGATCATGGCATTGTAGATTGCAAGATTTTTGTTAAACTAGCCAAAATTTGGGTTCAGAAGGAAAGCACTCAAAAAACAATTTCAATAATTGTTCTGCAAGCGAAGGAAAAATTTCAGAAGTCTGCTTCAATACAAACCTTGATCGAGACTAAGGACTCTAGTGAATGCTCAAGATCTAATCAAGATAAGGGGCAAAGGGAGGCCTTCTCTAAGGTGATTATTTATTTTAATTATCAAGTTTGGTCAGATTCTAAGATTTAATATGACAGGGACTCATTTGATGATTTCCTCCCAACAGATGAATTGGATAATATTGAGCCTAGGTTTGTTAGCCAATCTGCTAATATCCTATTAGGAAAATCTAAAGGCATTAGGGGTAGGCAGTCTAACAAGTAGAAGAGAGAAGAGAGGGTCAAGGAGAAAGGTATTATCAATGTTTTTTATTTCATGAGAAAAGCCAAGGGAGAAGGGATCTCCCTTGGTGAGAAATGAAGATCACCACCTCGAATGTTAGGGGCTTATCTGCTCCTAACAAGAAATGCTTGGTTAGACAAGCCTTAAGTAGAATTTAGAGTGATATTGTCTTATTTCAAGACACTAAACTTTGTATGGATAAAGCTCTCAACTTTCTTTTTTCTTGCAATAAATGGGATGGATTCTTTCAAGAAGCCAGAGGTGTGGCAAGGGGTCTTGGATTTCTTTGGAATCCCAGCAATATTAAGATGTTGGAGCTGGAAATATCTGAACACTGGTTATTTGGGGTGGCGGTTTGCATTAGAGACATGGTTACTATTCCTATTATGAATTTTTATGGCCTGATTAAAACTGAGGATAAATTGAAGTTGTGGTTAGATATCTCCTCCAAATTAGCTTCTCTCAATAGCGACAAGGTTATTGTAGTAGAAGATTTCAAGCTCTATTCGATTTGGCCAAGAAATCTGGGGGGCTGAGGATGTCAAATAAATTCATGGAAGAATTTAAGGATTTTGTATCCTTGAATCATTTGATAGACATGGTTCCTAAAAATGACAAATATACCTGAACCAATAGGAGGGTATTTTGCTAGGATTTTTGAAAGACTGGATAGATTCCTGGTTGGATCTTATTGGTTAGATTCTTCCTTCAATTTGGATTCTAGTATTATTCCTTTGTTATTATCATATCATTTCCCAGTTCAGTTAAGTTTCCAGGTAGTTCAACAGAGCTTCAGAGGGAGTTTTAGATTTCAAAATATGTGGTGGAGAGATAAGGATTTTCTTCCTAAAGTGGAGGGTTGGTGGAGAGATAGCAACATATTTACAGGCACCTAGAGCTTCGTTTTTGCTAAAAGACTTAAGTTGGTCAAGGAAAAAATTAAAGAATGGAATAAAGATTCATTCAAGAACATTTTCTCTGAAAATATCAAAGTGGAAGCAGAATTGGAGGAGCTGAACAAACTAGGTATTTCAGTGGGGATGTCAAATGGAGATTTTGACAATGAGAAATTACTCAAAAGTAAATTGTATGAACTCTTTCTTAGAGAGAAAGTGTATTGGAGGGATAAGTCTAGGGAATATTGGATTAGTGAAGAGTATTTGAATACCAAATTCTTTCATGCTTTGGTCAAAACCTATAGATCTGATAACAGAATCAACTGTATCCAAGATGCTCAGGGTAGGTGGCAGGACAAGGCAGAAGCTATCGAAGATATTGCTCTTCACCATTTCAATACTTTATTAGGGGTCTCTAATGACATTATGTCACAGTCTCCATTAGCACTTTTGGATGTAATCAACCAAGAATTTTCAAATGCTGACAATATGCAGTTGATGCACCCATTCACCAAATTAGAGATCAAAACAACAACCTTTGGCAATCCTCCATTCAAAGCTCTAGGTCCTCATGGCTTCTCCTCAGAGTTTTTTCAAAGATGTTGGGGGTTTATGGGAGATGACATTCTTAAGGTGGTGTAAGACTTGAGGAAAAAAGGACTGTTTATTAAAGAGATGAATAATATTGTCATAGCCTTGATTCCCAAGAAGCAAGAGTGCTCATCTATGGATGATTTACGCTCGATCTCATTATGTAATTATCTATACAAAATCCTATCTAAGGCCATGGTTAATAGATTGAAGCTGCTACTTGACAGGATCATCTCAGTTGAACAACATGGGTTTGTACCTGGGCATGAAATAGTGGATAGTATCATTTTGGCAGGTGAGTCAATTCACAGTTTGCATGCGGATAAGAAACAAGGTATAATTTTTAAGTTAGACATCGGCAAGGTGTATGATAGATTCCATTGGTATTTTCTCATTAATGTCCTTTCTCTATTTGGATTTGGCAAAGACTGGGTCAAATACATTTTCAACTACATGTTTTATGTCCATGTTTCCATTTTTGTTAACGGTTCAGTTTGTGGCTTTTTCCAAGCTACTAATGGGTTAAGATAAGGTGATACCCTATTTCCATTCTTATTTGTATTGATGGAAAAAGTTTTGTGCAGATGTATTAAACAACAGACTTGTCTGGGTAGATGGCGAGGGATTTCTATTCATGATAATTTGGATCCCATTTCTCATTCTCAATTTGCAAATGATACCATCCTTTTCTGGGAAGAAACTCTCAGGGAGGATAATATTATCAAGGAGGTATTGGTTTCTTATGAAAGAGATTCAATCCAAAGCATGAACAAGGTTAAATCTATGGTGTATTTCCTAAACAACAGCAGAAGGTTGTGCTCTGAAATCTCTTCCATCTTGGATTTTGAGCAAGGGGTCTTTCCGATATCCTATCCCAGGGTTCGACTCTATGCAGGCTGGGTGGATAATAAACATTGGG
This sequence comes from Thuja plicata, assembly GCA_018584345.1. Lineage (NCBI taxonomy): Eukaryota > Viridiplantae > Streptophyta > Pinopsida > Cupressales > Cupressaceae > Thuja > Thuja plicata. The sequence continues at coordinate 1,612,046 of MU226742.1, read as the reverse complement.
AGGAGGTATTAAAAATTTTTTAGAGGAAAGCATCTTCCTGGAAGAATAGGTGGCTCTCACAGGTGGGGAGGATCCTAATGGTCAAATCAGTCTTATCAGAAATTCCAGTCTACTACTTGTCCATCTATAGAATGTCTAACAAAGTATCATCTTCTCTAGATGAATTTCTTAAAAAGTTTCTTTGGGAGGGTTCGAAAGAAGTCAAAAAAATTCCTCTTATTAATTGGGATACAACTTGCATGATCAAGGAGGAAGGTGGATCAGGGTTACAGAAAATGAGCTTACAGAAATTAGCATTGGGAGCCAAATTGGTGTAGAAAATGTATAAATCCCCAAGGAAACCTTGGTGCATAATTATGGTTGCGGAATATTTAGACTCTTGGGCCCCCGAAAAAACCTTGATGGTGGCTAACTCACCCATTGGTTTGCCCATTTGGAGATTTATATGGGAAATTTGTAAGTTGCTTACTGATCATCTCACGTAGAATATTGTTAATGGGCTGAGAGAAAGGTTATGGTGAGACTCTTGGAATGGGGATTTTCCTCTCAAAAATTTATTTGTTGATAAAGATTGGGTTAATCAGATGGAAGCTTCGAAGGGGATGAGGGTGGTGGATTATATTCTATTTTCATCCACATCCTCCTCCATGGCATGTTGGAGAAGCATTGGAGACAAATCTTCAGTCAACCATATTACTCTGAAGGAATTGTTATCACACAAAATAGTGATACAATCGGAAATAGAAGATATTTTGATTTAGAGTGCCTCCAAATCTAGTGATTATAAGGTTAATCTTGGGTATGAGATGCAAAGGCATAGACAGAACAGTGAAAATTGGTCATCGAACCTTTGCTAAGGTAAATGGTCATTACCGAAGGTGGAGGCCCTCCTCTGGATTGCTCTACATGGTCATATTCTGACAGGTATTAGATTAAAGATGATTGGGATCTCTAGCCCCAACTGGTGTATTATGTGCAAACAGGGAGAGGAGACAGTTGATCATTTGTTATTTTGGTGCCTAATTGCTTATGATTGTTGGGATTGGTTGCTAGGTAGGATACATTGGTACGCTGTCAAAAATTCTACGCTCAAGGATTTCCTATTTTCATGGCCTACTAATAGAAGAAACTCAAAATGGGGATTACTATGGATAGTTTACCCTTCTCTTCTAGTTTTGCATGTATGGAAAGAGTACATCAGAAGGATCTTCAAGGAAGAAGTTTTGGAGGTTAGTATGCTCAAGGAAAAGATTAAATCAACTATAGAGGAAGTAGTAAACAATAGGATTCTTGGGATGAATTATAAATTTCAGTCAAAATGGGACTCTGACATGGAGAAGTTGTGGTTGTTCAAGAAATGTGGGGATCATAAACTCAATGACAAGAAGGCTAAAAGGAAGCATGTTATATGGTAGGCTCATCCGATTGGATGGAAGAAGTTGAACTTTGACGAAGCTAATAGAGGCAATCTGGGTAGGAGTGGCCTTGGAGCTTTAGTCAGGAATGATAAAGGCGAAATGGTGTGGTCTATAGAAAGGAGTGTAGGATTCACCACTAATAATGCAACTGAGATTTTTGCTTTGGAGGCCATGCTTAGCTAGTATGTCTATAATGGTATTGAAAAACTCATGATAGAAGTAGATTCTCAAGTCATACTTAATGGTATTTTGAAATCATAATTTCAAAATTGGAGGTTGGCTAGTTGGATTCCCAAGATCAATGAGCTTCTAAAAAAACTAGGTGACTACCATATTCAGCATGTGTTCCAAGAAGGAAACAGAGTTGCAGATCTCTTGGTGAATTTGGGGATCAACAAAGAGTCTGACTTCGAGATTGGCCAGGATGATCCGTTGCCGCTTGGATTACAGGCCATCATGTCAGTAGATATAGGTTCTCTCCCAAGGGCCAGAGTAGGATAGCTTTTTTGGGTTTGATGACACTGATAGAGGGGGGTGGGATGTTAGTCAGTGCACTTGGTGAGGCAGTGCTTGACACATGGCTTTCTTTGATTTTTGGAGTAATTATTCCTATCTGCAGCGGTCCTTCACATCAGACATTCAAATTTGAAGAGCCATTTTGAGAAGAGAGTTGATAGTGGCAGGAAAGATTCTAATCCATAAATGGTCTTTGTGCACCTTTCTCCAATAGAGTGACTTTGGAGAATCACTTGGGTATTAGTTTCTATTGCGGAAAAGTGGAGGCTCTGGAGTAGTCGCCAGAGGTGTAGATACAACAAATTCTCAAAGGTGGTTATTATGGGGGTCGATTATTGGTCGGGAGGGCACATTCATGATGGAAGGTTGATAGAAGACCTCTTCCAACCAATCATTTAGGTCTTTAGGCATACGCTGCCCACCATTGGTATAGTGCGCAAGATGGTGGCAAATGACATGTACTCAGAGGTGGTTACAGTGTTGGATGGTATTGAGACTAAGATGATAGATGGTTGTTTGATGGGACATTTCTATCTTCTGGCATAAGGAAAGAAAAATCTCATGCAGAAGGCTGGGTCAATCTACAAGGTAGGCATTGTGAAGGACTATGATATGGCCAAATTTGAGGCTCCCCTACTATTGGAGCTCTAAATTTTTGGCAAAATTTAGAGTAATATATAGTGATAAAACTCTAAAAATGGCATCCTAAACTCCATGCCCAATAATTGATGACATGATGGAGCACATGAAATGGGATACAAAACATATTTATTTTTAATTAAAAGTTGAGGGATTGAGGAAGGAAGCTCTATGACAGGAACAATCAAAATTTTGTAAGCGAAGGTTTCAAAGATGCTGGAATTTCAACCTTCTGAAAAGATGATGTTGACAAACAATAAAAATGATCAAAAATTAAAAATCTAAAATATACCCAGTTCGGAAAATCAAATTTCCTATCTCTAGTTAAAATCTTATGTTCGTAAAATGTGTTTTGGATTTTGGGCCAAAGCCAAATCTGAAAGATAGGTAGTCATTAGTTAGTTTGTTGAATAGTTTTTTCAAAAGATGTTTTTTTAATTTTAACATAGGGTGGTTTCTCTTCACCCTAAAGGGGTGTCAAAACCATTGATCCACTTATATATGTGGTGTAAAATGTAAACAAAAAAGGGAGAGAAAAACACATTGTATAATAGAATTTGATCACAATTGAAACATGAACTTTAATGTACTATTTTTTCAACATTAATAAAGAGATAAGTTCTTTTTCTTTCACTTATGGTAATAGTTTTTAATTATTTTCAGTTAGTCTCTCAGATAAATCTATTTAGATAGATTTTTTCATTGTGTTTAATTCTCATTTTATTTATAATGTGAAATACATATACATTTTGATCATCAGTTGAAAGGTGCAGTTGACAAGCTTTTCTCTATTCTATTGGTCTCTCAAAGACAAAGTTAAATTCACTAGAACTAACTGTATAATCTAGTTTCAATTATAATTCATGTAGAAGCCCTTGAAATGATGGTCTTGTTATATACAAGTTATTAAAACTGTCTCTGAGGTGTACATAGGATTGATATAGAATTGACTCTATTGCCTAAATAGGAGGAAGGCACTAATCTTATCAATAATCGGAATATAGTCATTCATCTCATTGTTCAAAGTTTATGATATTTTATTCCTTCGATCTATTTCATTTTATATACCTTTTTTCAAACATTTACTATTAATCAAAGCATTTCAATTTTTGCAGTATTCAATATATAAGTGATTGAGATACTTACAATTTGATTCCTCTCAAGTTTACTTGTCACCTTGAGAGAATCCACAATTTTTATATTCAGTTATCTGCTATAAAAAGCCTTTGAATCAATAGATTTGGTTAAGGTACAGGCCTACCAGCCTTGGCTTTGCAGAGCCAGAATTGCAGAAGTTCAAACCTCCATTTGGTTGAACTTGTTAGTTGGAAAAAACCATTGGGTTTCCCAAGATTGGATTGGCAAGTCCATAGGAAATCCAAACCAACATTTTTTGGCACCAACAACTAGAGAATCTCTCTCCTGAGGAAGTAGGTGCTAGGTTGTTGTCTATTGGTAACGTGATCATGTATCTGTATCACTAATCCTTGTTGTTAGTTCTAATATGGAGTTGCATCTCCATCTCCCTTTGTAATTCCTTGTTTTTGCAATATAATGTGTTTGCCCCCTAGGTAGAGCTTGCTTAAAAAAATAAAAATAAAAATGAAAAATAAACAATAAAAATAAAAATAAAAATATAATACTTTCAATATAAAAGATTAAACAAATAGTAATCTACATATTTAGAGTTGAAAATGAAAAGAATCTTATATCATTGTTTTTCAATGGATTGTGGAAATCTGATGGATTTAATCTACATATTGTAATCTCTTATAAAATAAAATAGAAAACAAAAAGAATCTTATATCATTGTTTTACAAACTATATATTATTTATAAAATGTGTGTGTGTGTGACATAAATAAATAATATATGCTAATTATATATAAAAATCATCTATCAGTATATATTAATCTATGCATATATATATACTAATTTTAATATTAACTTATGGGGAAACAAAATACTAGATTGTGGAAAACTCATGCCTACAATAGATCATCTATCAATATTAAAAAAATACAAATTTAATAGATTAAAATATAAGTTACATTGATATATAATTCAAATACTACATATTAATATTTATAATTAAGTTAATTAATATAATTTAACTATCAAATATATATGAATAACATATAAATTATAATTACAATTATATTTTATATAATATAAAATTATATATTTAATTTAATATATATTATTTAAAATAAATCATCTACCAAATATTTAAAAAAATACAAATTTAATAGATTAAAACATAAGTTACATTGTTTTATAGTTTAAATATTATATATTTAATTATAATATATCTTATTTTAAATAAAAGTATATTTACTAATTTTTTATATTAACTTATGTACTACTAATACTATTGAATTGTGGAAAACTCATGCATTAAAAAAATACAAATTTAATAGATTAATATAAAATTACTAAATATAAGTTAAATTATTTTATAATTAAGTTAATTAATATAATTGAAATATCAGAGTATATATGAATAACATATAAATTATAATTACAATTATACTTTAATATTTATTTTATATAGTATAAAATAATATATTTAAATTTAATATATATAATTTCAAAATATTATAATGTATGTTAAATTATATTGTTAAATATAAAATTAATAACTACCTAGCCCGCACGGGTAGTGGAGTTGGTTTGAGGCTGTGGGTGGACGACTCATGGTCTTGGGGTAAAAATAAATAAAAATTATTAACCACCTCTACATATTATAATATAATTTTAATATTTATATAAAATTAATACTATTATATAATGGTATGGGTTATTAATAAGATTATATGTATACTTTACTTTAAATATAAGTATAAATTGGCAAGTAAATTAAACTATTTAAATGCATAACTTCCAATGCTACTGGCGTGGCCGCTCTTACCGCTCTGTGTAGGAGGATTTACTTGTGTCAGTCATCATAGAAGCTAATGGGGCAAGGCTGGTGCAAATTTCTTGCCCCATAGCCAGTGCCCATTAGTTCATACTATGTCATAGTGGTACTATGTACAATTATTAAAGTGGACGATGCACCAACTATCATAGTTGATAGTGATATCACCAAAATATTGTACAAAATTTACTTGTGGTTCTAAATCAAAAGTATAAATATAGATATTTTCTCCATGTAGTATTTTGGTGTCTCATGATTGAGGGACCACATGGATAATTGGATCTATAAGTTGAGTGGACTTTTGATATTTTTTTAGGCTAGTAGGTGAGATGTATTATTTTTTAATGATGCTTAAACATACTATGATATTATTTGTATATTATACATTAGGGGAGAGGACTCACTACTTGAACACGTTCCAATGGTTGTGATAGAAGTTGTTAACTTAATACCCACACTTGTTGATTTAATATCCAATATTTTTGACAACATTGTACCAATAGTTGTGAATTTAAAGTTGGTTTTGTTAATTATAACTACCCATCTTTGAATGAAATGTGTCCCTTATTCTAAAAAGCAACCAATTGTGTGATGCCACATCAACTGCACAAGTATGGGGGTCCCTAATGCACTATGATTGGTCTCACTTTTTTGGTGGTTGTTTTGGAGACCTTAGCAAAAAGCATGTTAATGTGACATCATATTTGATGATATGGCCCTGATACCTTAGTTATAAGAAAGGGACTTCCAAGTAAGCTACTATAAAAAAATGGGAGTGATTTGAAATTTCCACGTAGGATTTTGAGAAGCGTAAAGTTAGGGTGCTTAACTACTGGGTCCTCTCCCCTATGTTGTTGGACATAAACTAGATCTAGTGTTTATTCTTTGTGCATTGGCACCAACCACGGGGCCCGGTGCAAATTTTTGGTCTCATGGCCAGTGCCTATGTATTTGGGTGGCTCATGATTGAGGGACCACATGGGAAATTGGATCTATAAGTTTAGTGGACTGTTTGATATTATTTTAGGCTGGTAGGTGAGATGTATTATTTTTTAATGATGCCTAAACATACTATGATATTATTTGTATATTACATGTTGTGTTGTTGGACATAAACTAGATCTAGTGTTTGTTCTTTGTATGTAGGATATCATTCAAGTTTCTATTGCTTAAGAAAACTTATCAAAGATAGTAATAACTATGCTTCATCAATTTTTTCATAGAAATTAGTAGAGTGGTCATCTATTGTCTTAGTATAGATTGTTTTAACTTGATGAAATTCCTAAGCTCATATTTTTATCCAATGCCTTGATGTTTTCATGATGATGGCATAATTCAATATGTGCATACAGTTACCTTAACAAAATTACCTTAAGTACCAAATGAGTTTAATGAGATTAGCATTTCCTCCAAATTTTACCATACGATTGCACATTAAAAAATATAAATTCTTGGCCCACCTAAGTTACAACAAATGTTTCTAAAGGGTCTAGATCTATTTCACGTGATTTGTTACAAAATATTTCTTTTTCCATTGTGGTGGAGTCTACCACAAGCATAACAATAATGTAATAAAGTGTGGAAATATCTAGACAAGGATAATATGAAAATGAGGTCATTGATTCCAATAATATTGAATATTTGAGGGAATAAAAAATCAAGGTAAAGGTAGATATTTAGTAATTGTAGATATAGATGACAATCATCAAAGTATAAATCAATGCATATTCAAGGAGAATTGAGTCCATTGTGAGTGATATATACTTTAAAGGGGTGGATTTACCTAATAATAAGTGGGAAGAAGTCTAAGGGAAACAATGCTTCTAGGTTTGATTTAAGTATGATGGTGGATCATCACTTAAATAGTTATGTGACTAAATATTCATGTCAAATGGAGCATTTTTTCACCATTCACCATATTCCGTGTGAATAAACAATTGAAATAAAATTTTAGTACTTGTATCAACAATTGATAGGGTATTATTAGTCCTATGTGAAGATAAAAAAAAAAAAGCGATGTGTTGTTACCTGATTTATTTCCTAGATGAACTCATTTCATATTATGATAACAATATTGTGGATATCTAGTTTAGATAAGTTACAAAATAATGCAAATAGGTACATACAATAATTATATTCGTCAATTCCAAATTTTTCTTTATAGAGAAAAAGGAATTATTCCTAATGTTTTTAATAGACCACATTAAATATGATGTATTTGATGGGGTATATTAATGTCATATTTTAGATACCCTAGGATAGCCTCTACTAGGTCCTTTTTCCTTGTTTTATCATACTTTCTCAAAGACTTTATGCTCAATTTTTCTATTATGTGGCATTCTGCAACTAGACTTATGCTATGATTAAACACACTTACTATGCTATACTTGGATGGATATGCTATGTTACTTACTTTGAAATTATGATTATGTCTTTATGAGTAAATTAGTTGTTTGAACATAAATAATGCAAGTGTATTTTGGTGTTTATTACCATAAATCTCTTTATCCTAACATCTGAGTGCAGCGCATCAATATAGAAATCTTTGTCTTGACCAGGTGAAATGTGCCCATGCACTAGATGCCCGACCTGGTCTTGCAGCAGGTTCAAACAAAGAAACATTAAGTACAAAGCTAAAAAATGGTTTATGGGAAATCAAGGTGGCAAAAGTTGACCAAAGACCGAGGCAATGTAATGAATTATCTGAAGAAATCTAGAAGAGAGTGGGAAGTTAGATATGTTGTCAAAAGCAACTCTTTCCTCTTTCCTGGACCTATTCTATTTCCATCTTTGTAGTTTTCCCTTTATGTTGGTAGCATTTTAATAAAAAAATCCACCTATTTTTGTGGCATGATCAGTTAGCAGTTAGATGTTTTTCTCTTTAAATAAAGCCCCGATCATGCATGATAAGGAGGATGTTATGAGTTATATTTTACATTCTGTTGTTTTACAGTTGTTACATGAATCTTGTACTTTCCTTTTTTCAATCAATAGAAAATGAAGTGTTGATATTTAGTTTAGTATAATTGATTTTGGATACTCACTCAAGGGGGCCCACTTGGTGAGGAATCTGTGTTAGTTAGTTAGAATCATTTGCATGTAGTTTTAGTTTCTTGCATCTTGGTATCGTAATTTTGGAGTTCTTGCAACCAAAGCCACAGGATATTATGATACTTCCTACAGCCAAAGTGGCAGAACCATTGAGGCATTATAGTTTTTTTTCAAGTCTTTGTATTCCTTCAACATTTTCACTTCTGAATTTCCTTTCCAGTATTTGTTTCCTGAAGCAATAGACTAGTTTCCTTTCAAAGCAATTCATTTCCTGCAACTATAGATTAGTTTCCCTTTCAAGCAATTTGTTTCCTGTAGCCATAGCATGGTCTGAGTAGAATTCTTGGTGCATATATCTTTCTGACCTGTTTCAAGTACTACGTCCCTGGGTTGATAAATTAAATGAGTTTTTATAAAGGAGGATAGCTACTCGGTAGGATGTCCAATCCCTGAGTCATGGTAAGAGCCTATTTTTTTATCACTTAATAGAATTGATCATTTTTTGGCGCTACTATCAGGGAGGGTGTCGAGTCAAGTGTTCAACTCATCCATTTATAGAATTTAACTCAAGCATGTACATCCCTTTAAAATAGAGTTCACTACCAAAGTCTTTCATTGCACCATCACAATTTTTAGTTAGTTTCATGCATAGAAGAAGAAGAGACGCTCTAGGAAGGTACTTGGCAAACTACCCCAACCACCCATTTGGAGATATCTTTGGACAAGAAGAAGAAGAAGAGGAGGGTGACTTTGTGGATGCAATGGTAAACCTTCTTGTTTTGACATCATCATCAACATATTTAGAAGGTGATCCACTAAAATTTCACCTTCCTGAGGAGCAACCTGAGTTTAATCCATTTGCAAAAGCCTTGGCCAATCTCTGAATCCAATACCCAGATAATCAAGAAGAGAATCTGCTACCTCTAGTAATCTACCAACCACAAGGTCCACCTCAAGGTCCACCCAGGATGGAAAACCCTCCTACCTTTCCATTTCCCATTACTGACAAATATGATAGTAACAACCTCAAGAATATTCCCTCTTCATCTCTTCCCAAATTAGAAGGCCTATCGTATTTACGGGGTGAAATCACAATAGTGTGTCCCACTTTTCAGGACGAAGGATTTTAGACTTCCAATTTTTTTTATTTTTTTTTATGGCTTCGTGTGAAGTGCCCTCTTTGAGCGAAGTGGTTAATAGGCTTCGCGCAAAGTACCCAACAAAAGTACCCTACGTGGGGTACTTTGCGCGAAGTAGGGTCTTCTCACGAAGTACCCCACTTAGGGTACTTTGTACAAAGACCCCTTCACGTGAAGCCATTATTCACTAGATTTTTTATAAATTTCTGACAACCCATTTCATTTTCACCATTCACTTTTGGAGATTTTGTGGACTTGGGGCTTTGAGAGAACCAGTGACGACCAGTACGATGTTAGCACCTTTCGAGCTTCTTCAACCTCTTGTGATTGTTAGTAGAATCAGGTACACGCATTTCTATCTTTTTTTATTGTAAATAATATGTTTTATATTTATTTTATTTAATTATTTGTTTTTAATAATATTTAGTTTGTAGAAATGTTAGAAAATGATAGTTGAATTTTAGAATTTGTTAGAAAATTATAGTAGTATGTTAGAAAATCATAGTAGAATGTTAGAAAATGTTAGAAAACCTTAAAAACCCGTA
>MU226742.1:1552418-1601038 GCA_018584345.1 Thuja plicata | reverse complement strand
TAAGATCTAATAGGACCTATTAATTTACCAATTAGTACATGTCCAAGGACCCTTTAGGACTATTAGTACACCCTATGTCCCTTTAGGACCCCTATTGTGACATAAAACTCTTTAAGAACCTTAGGATCCTTAAGACCTAGAATAAGACCACTTAAGACCTAATAAGACCCCTTAAGACCTAATAAGACTATACTTAAGACCTAATATGACTAAAATGATCTATTAAAACTGATTAGTACATTGTAGAACCCTTAAGACTTAATAAGACAACTTACTTGACCTGATAGGACCTATTAATACCAATTAGTGTACATCCAAGGACCCTATGTCCCTTTAGGACCCCTATTGTGACATAAAACTCTTTAAGAACTCTTAGGATCTTTAAGACCTAGAATAAGACCACTTAAGACCTAATAGGACCCCTTAAGACCTACTAAAACTGGACTTAAGACCTACTAGTACATCCAAGGACCCTTTAGACCTATTAATACCAATTAGTACATCCAAGGACCCTTTAGACCTAATAGGACCCTTAAGACCTAATAGGACCCCTTAAGACCTAATAAAACCACTTACTTGACCTGATAGGACCTATTAATACCCCTTAGTACATCTAGGGACCCTTAAGACCTAATAGGACCCCTATTATGACATAAAACTCTTTAAGAACTCTTAGGATCTTTAAGACGTAGAATAAGACCACTTAAGACCTAATAAGACTCAACTTAAGACATACTAGTACATCCAAGGATCCTTTAGACCAATTAATACCAATTAGTACATCCAAGGACCTTTTAGACCTAATAGGACCCTTAAGACCTAATAGGACCCCTTAAGACCTAATAAAACCACTTACTTGACCTAATAGGACCTATTAATACCCCTTAGTACATCCAAGGACCCTTAAGACCTAATAGGACCCCTATTGTGACATAAAACTCTTTAAGAACTTTTGGGATCTTTAAGACCTAGAATAAGACCACTTAAGACCTAGTAGGACCCCTTAAGACCTAATAAGACTAGACTTAAGACCTGCTAGTACATCTAAGGACCCTTTGGACCAATTCATACCAATTAGTACATCCAAGGACCCTTAAAACCTAATATGACCCCTTAAGACCTAATAAAACCACTTACTTGACCTAATAGTACTTATTAATATCCCTTAGTACATTGAAGGACCCTTAAGACCTAATAGGACCCCTATTGTGACATAAAACTCTTTAAGAACTCTTAGGATCTTTAAGACCTAGAATTAGACCACTTAAGACCTAATAGGACCCCTTAAGACCTAATAAGACTGGACTTAAGACCTACTACTACATCCAAGGACCCTTTAGACCAATTAATACCAATTAGTACATCCAAGGACCCTGTAGACCTAATAGGAACCTTAAGACCTAATAGGACCCCTTAAGACCTAGTAAAACTACTTACTTGACCTAATAGGACCTATTAATACCCCTTAGTACATCCAAGGACCCTTAAGACCTAATACGACCCCTATTGTGACATAAAACTCTTTATGAACTCTTGGGATCTTTAAGACCTAGAATAAGACATCTTAAGACCTAATAGGACCCCTTAAGACCTAATAAGACTGGACTTAAGACCTACTAGTACATCCAAGGACCCTTTATACCAATTAATACCAATTAGTACATCCAAGGGCCCTTTAGACCTAATATGACCCTTAATACCTAATAGGACCTCTTAAGACCTAATAAAACCACTTACTTGACCTAATAGGACCTATTAATACCCCTTAGTACATCCATGGACCCTTAAGACCTAATAGGACCCCTATTGTGACATAAAACTCATTAAGAACTCTTAGGATCTTTAAGACCTAGAATAAGACCACTTAAGACCTAATAGGACCCCTTAAGACCTAATAAGAATGGACTTAAGACCTACTAGTACATCCAAGGACCCTTTAGACCAATTAATACCTATTAGTTCATACAAGGACCCTTTAGACCTATTAGGACCCTTAAGATCTAATAGGACCCCTTAAGACCTAATAAAACTACTTACTTGACCTAATATGACCTATTAATACCCCTTAGTACATCTGAGGACCGTTAATACCTAATAGGACCCCTATTGTGATATAAAACTCTTTAATAACTCTTATAATCTTTAAGACCTAGAATAAGACCACTTAAGAACTAATAGGACCCATTAAGACCTAATAAGACTGGACTTAAGACCTACTAGTACATCCAAGGACCCTTTAGACCAATTAATACAAATTAGTACATCCAAGGACCTTTTACACCTATTAATACCCCTTAGTACATCTAAGGACCCTTACGATAGGTAATAGGACCCTTAAGACCTAATAGGACCCCTTAAGAACTATAATTTTATATATTCATCTTTGTTTCCATTTTACATGCAATTATAACATGTAATCAAGTACTTAGTTGTTAACACTTATCTTTCATTTATTTTACATCTAGATGGCCACTCAGGATGTACCCACCCATGATGTACCAGCTCAGGATTCACCTCTCACTCCTCATTTGGCGACTATTTTTCAGAAAACTCAGATAGAGATGGATCGACTTAGAGAGAACATCTGTACATCTGAGCTAGATGTCCTATATAGAGATATTTGTGTCACTATATTGAGGAGTTTGGAGGATATGACTGCTAGATTGAGATCCCACTCTTCCTTCACACCATAGGTTGTTGATACTATTTTTTGAGAGTTGAGAGCTGAGGTATCGGGTGATGTTTCCTTGGAGATGGTCTAGAGTCATGTCCCCAAGGAAATCATCAAACCAAATTTTTTCCAATTTTATGAGGGGAAGGCCAAGGTGAGAGAATATATTGTTACACAATGTGAGATTCCTCAGATCGCATGCATGATATACCCTCTTTTTCTTGCAACACATGGTCGTTATCCTAATAACGACCAGATTCCATTATATTTTGCACAACAATTGTACATTGAGTTCCATTTGGGACTTAGGGTAAAGTATTTAGATCTTCCTAGATATTACAGTTAGGGGTGCAGTAGAGTTTCTTCCCATGATCAGTATTGTAGGGCTGATCAAGTTGTACGTACTCATAGAGAGCTAGTTGGGCACAAGATTTTGGCAGTGGCACTGGCGATGGCTACTACTATAGATAGAGTGGTCATTGCTTCCCAGAGGGGAGTAGTGGACACGATAGGGGAGATTGCATTTGAAACCACCTCCATTACTTCGGATACAGTAGGCATATATATTTTGACTAGAGACAGAGTCAAGGAAGATCGTCTTCTGAGGCTTCATCTAGTACTGCTATAGGGGTTAGTGATGAGGCATATAGAGCTGCAGCTCTTCCTCCACCTGGAGAGATATGAGCACTTTCTAGCCGTTATAGTCCTTTGGATGTGGCGCTTTACTTTTTGGAGGATCTCCTGTAGTCATATTCTTATATTTCATACATACAGAGGATCCCAGTACATCTAGTTAGAGATGTCATTAGACTTGCACGGGGTCCTATAGTTCCACCGACACAAGACACACCATCTAGTCAGGCATAACATAGTACACAGAACTCTACACCATCTAGTCAGGAACATCATAGTTCACAACACTCTGCAGAGCGCTCTACACCCACAGATCAGTCTGCAAGTGCAGAGCCAAGTATACAGGTTGGAGATGTACGCATCACAGTTGAGGGCCTAGACACATTTGATGAGCAGTTATGTGGGTTGAGTCAGGTGGACACTGGTAATGATGTTGTATCATTTATGGATTTGTTATTTCATCTTGGTGGTTCAGGCTCTACAACACTCCCCTCCCAGCTACGCACACCCGTACACTCTTCATTACTAGAGACGTTCAGAACTAGAGGTTGTGTGGATAATGATGTTTTAGTTGATGATATGATGGTGCAATGTGCTTATGATGCTATTGGTCCTGAGACCCAAGTATATAAAGTTTTATTTTCTCCTTTCCAGGAGTTTTAGTGAACAATTAATTGTAGATGTGTGTATTGATGTTTTTACAATGTATAATATTATGCAGGAATAGTTAGCAGAGCACATTACCTCTAGTGTGGTCTCAAAGCATCTTCATATGACACCTACTAGTGTTCAAGAAGTTTTAAATATACATTTAGGTTTGAGCATGCATTTGTACACTTGTACTTTACATAATATATTACTATGCACATGTATATATATTACAAATTGTTGTACTAAATTTGCAGGGGTCAGTTGCTACTTCACATCCAGAGGATGCTCATGACACTCGTGGAGAGCACATTACCTCTAGTGTGGGATCAAAGCATCTTCATAGGAGAGATTCAGTAGATGTGACAGCTACTAGTGGTCAGGTAAGTTTTAAATATATGTAAGTTTAAACATGCATTTATAGTGTTTCAAGTATTTTACATTAATATTATTATATACATGCATTTATATTCACAGGGATCAGTTGTTGCTTCATAGCCAAAGGATGGTTGTGGCAGTCGGTTAGAGGGTTGCTCTGTTCACATGCACCTAGATGAATTCCTAGTTTAGGACATGTTGCACATATCTTTGATTTTGGACTCATTATGTATGTCATTATTATAGGTTTGATATTTTTAGTTGATGATTCGAGACATATATTTATTAGCTGATTAGGTGAGTTGATTAGATGGTTTTATTTGATTAGATGTTATGATTTAATTAGATGATTTGATTAGATGTGTTCATTGGATTAGATGGTTTGATTTGATTAGCTGGTTTGATTAGATGGTTTCATTTGATTAGATGATATGATTTGATTAGATGTTTTCATTTGATTAGATGTTATGATTTGATTAGATGATTTGATTAGATGGTTTCATTGATTAGCTGGTTTGATTAGATGGTTTCATTTGATTAGGTATTATGATTTGATTAGATGGTTTCATTGTAATAGATGGTTTAATTTGATTAGATGTTATTATTTTATTAGATGATTTGATTAGATGGTTTCATTAGATTAGATGGTTTCATTTGATTAGATGATATGATTTGATTAGATGGTTTCATTTGATTAGATGGTTTCATTTGAATAGATGATTTGATTAGAAAATAAGTATTCTAACTCATTCTTGAAATAACACATGTCATAAGTAATCTAACTAATTTCATCATGTTTTAGTTTTCAAACTAATGGCTTAAGGGGATCTTTAACTAATTTAAGAAATCTATTAAAATCATTGAACAATCAAAGCATACATAAGTAATCTAAAAAATGTCATTAGTAATCTAACAAATGTCTTAAGGGGATCTAGAATTAATATCATAAAAAATAACAAGTTAATACATGTAACTAATGGAAAATAAGTATTCTAACTCATTCTAGAACTAACACATGTCATAAGTAATCTGACTAATTTCATCATGTTTTAGTGTTGAAACTATTGTCTTAAGGGGAACTTGAACTACTTTAAGAAATCTATAAAAATCATTGAAAAATCAAAGCATACATATAAAACCATACATGTATACAAGCACATATATAAAATTTTATATATTAAAACTATTGAACTATCAAATAGGTCCATTGAATATATCAACAAATTATAGTCCATCATATGTTTAAATATATCAATAAAGTATAGTCAATTTAATCCATAGATATCAAGTAGGTCCTAACACATGAAATAGCTACATACATATTATACTTTTTAGACCAACTCAAGTGGTTTAGACCTTTCATGGAGAATATGTAATATTCTCTCATGATCCTCACTATCTTGTCTCCACTTACGACATCCACGTTGAGATTTAACTGTATGGAGACAAATGTAGGTGGAAACTACTAGGTGACTATTTTGAAACACATTATTCTCTGGTTGGTAATCAACAAAGTGAATACCATTCTAAATTACTTTGATTTGCTTGAAATATGTTCCCTGTAAAACAACTGAACCTAGAGGTCACAAATTTTAACAATATAAATTTAAACAAACTAAATTTTAAATTTGTTAAAAGGTTAAAATTTAAAATTTACAAATTGAGTTCAATATATTGATGTAAAGCATACAAATCTATGGGGGAAAAAATTCCCTCACTTTATTCAAGTTCAATTAACTTCATCCTCGCTACAATACAACGCAGTAAATAATAACCAACTCCTTCTACATTTCCACACTCAACAATCACTGCAAAGACATCTCCTGCAAAATAAATTTATATATATATATAGACATGTGAGAATTAAAATTTACTTAGTTCAATCTATCTATCTAGATACATGCAACTCAATAGACCATATAATGTGAAATATATACTTACCAATTTCGACCAATCCCGAGATATGATCGTAATCATTAGAAATCAAAGGAACATCATCAAATTTTTCATCTTCATCTCTATCAAATGTATTAGTAACAACTAGTGGAGATAGATTCCATTCACCTACATATCCATGGTTTTGATTGATGCATTCCTCATAATTTTTAGCAATGTATTGACCACAAAAATATGAGTAGTCCCTAGTGTTCAACGTCCAATTGCAACAATTCGTACTCATACCTGAATGCAAAGATCGCATCTTTTCTATCTTCTTGCAACCATGTATAATTTTTCTATCCACACCTGAACAAATGCATATATAATATTACATTCTATAAATATAATTTGAATAGAGAGTTTACATAAAAAATTTAAACACTTGAATAATTTAAAACTGCGTGCATACCTTTTATCTCCAAAAAATTTCTATGTGGTACCACTTGAGTCATTCCTTATGACACGTCATTCTCATTTGGTGTGATATGTGTCTTGCACCATTCAACAACATCATGTGCATTTTTTATATTAATTCCCTTATAACTCATTTGATACTTTCATAGATCACATTTGATGCAAGCTCCAACACCATCATGTTCACCTTTTCCATGTCCACTCTCAAAGAAACTCCAGACATGTGGTATGTTTTCATTATGATGATATTTACATATTACATGAAATGGTCTGGATGATTTGAATTGTGCAGCACATCCATCTGACAAAACATAATGTTTATCAATTTTTATACCTCTTTCTTTCAAATTTGCAAAAACCGTCTTGAAGTTGTGTTCTACATAATGAATTTCATGCTCTCTATCATCACTTATATAAAAATGATATTCCTTCTTGATGACCCGTGCTTCAAATGTGCTATGAATACCATCCAAATTTAATTGTGCGTGTCGATAACACACATGTACCATAATAGTAATTTGCTATGAAAAATAGTATTTCGATTGAATTGCCTTTTAATGAATAAAGGAATAGTTTTCTGCAAAATCAACAACTGATACAATAGTTCCAAGTGGGAAATTGTCTCTCAGTATTTGGAATCATTGTGCTTGCCACTTTGCAAAAAAAGCATAATGAATGTAGGGTTGAATCAATTTTTAAAATTTGTCCATAAATACTCCAACATTTATCTCTTCTTCAACATATTCTAACCTTTTGGATTCTTTCCCAAATTTTGTTTCATTCTTTACATATTTGTAACTCTTGCAATTTAGCATCTTTGTTACATCAATGTTTTTATTTTCCAAAGGAAAAAGAGTCAAATCAGCACATGTTTGACATATTCCTTTTATGCAATTTATTTGTACAGCTGCATCATCTCTTTTGTCACATAAAATGGATGAGATGAACTCACTTTGTCTACTAGGAGGAGCATTTTCAAAACCATAAGTGTCTTCTACAAACTTTTGAAAAACCTAATAGTGGAGATCAAATTCAATATGATAACGACACCAACAAGTTTCAAGCACTTTGTTTGTCCTAATATAATATGGCTTCAATCTTTCAAACAATGTTTGCCCAATCTTTATATTAGGATTTTAACTACAAAATGACACATGTACATTTCATGTTGTGTTGTGTCCAACCAATGTTTCGTATGATATTCATATTGATTAGCTAAAATTCTATGTCTGATAACATCTCTACTATTTGATGAAGGACATGTATTATCATTCCAAAATAATGTGACCAAATTCTTTATTCATCCATCAATCCTATCAAAACGAGGAGCTCTACACATGATTTCCCAATTGCCTTTCAAGGTGCTATCATCCAAAAGCATTCTCCTATTAACATATCATGATATTTTTTTCCTACTAAAACAAATCTGAGATGAAACTGAAGATATTTGTCTTTTTCAGAGCATAGTGTTACCTACAATGGATGTCAACATAACTTTTCTTGTAATGGTCTTATCTTTAGTTTGAGATCGCTTCCTTACCTAGTTCAAACCTTTCCTAAGATTTTCAATTATATCAGTTTGCATGTCAACAACTTTTATCTTCTTTGATAAGTACAATTGAACCATAAAGCAATTGGGCTTGTTCAAGTGTTCCTAAATTATACAATTTAGCCAATATTTCTCTTGCTATCATATTCATTGACCTCTTCTTAGAAGGACTTAAGGGTTGAACATTAGCAAGTGATCTCAAATTCTCTACATCCATTGTAAGTAAATGATCTAAGTTTCTATAATTAATATATCTCTTTATAGTTTGAGCTAAATCTATAATTTCATCCATACCAATAGGAGCACGTGATCTTGAACCTTCTCCAACATCAATTGCTTGAGCTTATGTAGGGAGTGATCCTGACCCTTCTTTAATGTGCAATTCATTGACTTGACTTGACCCTCCTACTTTAGCTTTTCCTTTACCTTCGTTAGTTGTATGATAATATGCCAATGCAGCTTGACGATTTCTTTGTTCGGTACTAGGTGACCTTTTCTAGTAGATTTACGTTGTCTTCCCTTCGTGTTTACCATTTATTCTCTTCAAAAAATGTCTTCCAAAAGATTAGCAATAAAAATTATTTTCTTTAAAAAAACACTTTGATATAATATTTCTCTTCTCCAAAATTATGCCTTCGAAAAAAATAGAAATAACAATCCTTCTCCAAAATATGCCTTTGTAAAAAATGATCAATAATAAAAAAAGAGAATTAACTTATTGCAATTCGATAAAAAAGTGAAAAAAAAAAACATTACTTTTATACCATTCTAAATAAATAAATAAAAATTCAAAATGACCGACCTAATTCGCATGAAGTACCGTAGGTAAAATTCTGGCAGGGTGATTCTCACTAGAATTTTCACATAGGGGTCTTCGCACGAAGGGTCTTCACGCAAAGACCCTCAGACCCCTTCACACGAAGGGGGTCTTTGTGCGAAGGCCCCTAAAATAAAAATTTGCCCTCAAAAAAAAGAAAACTCCTAAAAATGGCCTTTCAAAGCCTGGGACAAGGACCAAATCAAATGCTTTTCTGAAACACATAATGCCAAATAATGTAATTCGAAAAAAGCTTTCTAATGAATATAATTTTAATACATATTGAGTCCATTATCAATTTCAAATATTACTTTAACTAAACATAGGTTGTTTGGTCATTCAACAACCTATCTCTTCAAGGCTTCGGGGAAAATAGTAAATTAAAAAAAAAAATATGAAAAATATTTAGGAAAAGAGTATTTGTGTTACCTTTCTATATATAAAAAATGAATTTTGATATATAGAAATCAAGTTAGAGTGATCCAAGTGACTTTTTGTCTAAATTACAGTTACTGTCACTTTAGAGCTTAATAAACAATGAAATATTCACCCAAAATGAATGAAACCAATTGCATCCTTTAGATATTGAAGTTACAAATACAATCTTGAAAGGATTATATAGTTATCATATTTTTTTTTAAAAGTTATGTTGATCCAAGTGACAGTCACTTCTTAAAAACATAGTTTTTCACACAAACCACCTTTTGAAGGAGAAGGAAAAATGAATTTAAATGATTTTTAATTTTTTTTTAATATATATTTACAAACTAGAAAGAAAATGATAAAAGACCCTAGTTTACATCATGTTCAAATTCCTAATAGTTTTGTGACAATAGGTTTTTGAAAGTGAAGTTTTTTCTCAGAATGTTGATCTATGTGTCAAAGTTGGACAAAAAGTGGGACACACTATTGTGGGACCACCCATCATGATAAACCAAATGCTCCAAGTCCCAAAATGAACAATCTAGGAACAAGAAACATAATGACTACTCTCATAAAAGAAACATACTAATGCACAAATAACCGCAGACAAGGCCAACTAATGAGATCTACATCAACACTGCATCAATCAAATGGATATAGACAATACACTAATGAGCCATGCCACTACGAGTGAATGGGTCTTCAATCCATCACCTATATGAACCACGATCTAAACAATGATGCATAGAGTTCATTATATCATTAGTATATTTTGCAAAGAAATATGAGAGAGATAATGATAAATCAATAGCACATGTGACTCAAACACCAAATCAATCCATGATTTGATTTTCCAAGCATGTTTTCCATTATGTATAAACAAAGGGTTATGAGTGATAAAATATATTGCCTTTAAATAAGTATAAAAACCAACAAAGTGCAAGAAGAATTTCAAGAGCGACATTCTCACCATGAGAAAAAGATTGAGATGAGCCAAATCATATAAAAATGGAGGGAAATCCCATGAATAAAATCCTCTTAATGAGGAACAAAACAGAGGAAAACTCCATATAAGGAAAGTGGACACCAACTATAGGATGGAGGGATACTCCACGGGTCCCTTAATAGAAAAAGGAAACTATGACTTAGTTATAACTAAAGGGTCCTCCATAGTTAACCTTGAAAATTGGGCTTCCAATGCAACTTACAAAAAAATGCAAAAAATGCATATCAATAAATGGTATAAAACCATAAAATAACACCATGAGCATATACATAAATATTGTAAAAGTGTAAAATTGCAACTATGTATAATAATTGATCATATAAAAAATGATAGCAAGTGATGCTAATTAATGAATAGAAAAGGCAATTGAATAATATACCTCATAAACCTTAAACAAAGATAAGATAGATGAATTGATGATAGAAGAGAACTGGGAAACATTATAGATATTAGTTATAAATAATACAGGGAAACATAGAATGTATTGAATTTTAACTGAATATTAAACAAGAGGATAAGAGAGAAGCTTAATATGTTAAAAAAGATAATTTTTTTATTAAAACATTAGAACAACTTAATTGAAATTATTAAGCAAAAAAGGAATGCAATACAGAGATGATATAGTGGCACAGAGTCAGAAAAAAGAATTTAATGATATGTTAATCAACTTTTGAATGATGAAATAATGATTTAAAAGAAAATCTAAATATTTGTTAAAAATTTAAAATAACTTGATGTAAGTTATTAATATGAAACTAAAATAGTAATTAAACTATGAAAAAGTGGTAGAACCGTCGTAATAAACTTGGGGAAGCATCCATTTAAAAAATTATATAGTAAGAACTTGAGTTGAAAACATGCATATAACAAGATAAAACAATTAATGTGAATGACGATTGAAATGGTTAAAAAAATTATATAAAATTCTATTTAAAACATTTGAAAAAGTAGGTAAACTTTTTAACAATTAATCAACGATGTTAAAAAAATTGATTAAACCATTTTGAAAGAAATAGAAATGAAGAATAGACAAAATTGATTAAATGATTTGAATGAATGAATTTAAACTTCTTTTTTTTTAAATTAAACTATAAAATAAATTAAACTAATTCAAAATAGTCAAAATATGTCAACTTATTCAATTAAGACAACTTATTTGAAAACTAGCTAGGGGAGTTGGGCATTAAAAAAATAAAATAAAAATTGTTAAAACTTTAAGGTAAACTATAAAAATGATATTTAAAAGGCTAATTCTATTGAAATATTATTTTTAAAAATTGATTAAAACTAAATGAACATTGACTCATTATATAAAATGCTATTTAAAATTATTGAAAAACTATTTTAAAAGACAAATTATTAAAAATCAATTTAAGTTAAATAAGGAAATGTTCTTAAAAAACTGTATAGGTTATTGAAAACTATTTAAAAAATATAGTGCTACAAATTAAGGAGACTAATTAAAATTATATAAGCAATGTAATTAAATTACATGTCTAGTTTACCAATGTAATTAAATTATAATTACATTTAAAATTGAAACAAGCTATTCATACGAATGTAAAAAGAATCAAGCATCTGGTCAAGAAAATTATTGAAAAGGAGTAAAATTAACCCTATCGAGATTATTCTCTACGAAGAGCAGCTACCGAAAAACTAATTAAAGAATGTTTATGAAAGAATATTGTGCAGGAACGATTGGAAGACATTCTAAGTGGGGGTTGTGCAAGAGATAGAGTTGGATTTCAAGATGGTGAACTGTTGTGGGAGATATGTAGTTGTAAGAGCTGGCTTACAATAAGTATGGCAGGGATGAATAGCAAAAAGTGATAGAGAATCAACTACGGGAGTTACAAGGTAGAGGAAATCATGGAAAAGACATAATGGAAGAACCATTTATATGGCATATATGATAATTGAATGAGTCTAAAAGTGCAGATTTGACCAGCAAAGACCAAGCCAAGAGCTATGAAATGCAAGCCAAGACAAACCTTTTTACTACCAAATACCGACACAAGAAGATGAATAAGATGCACAATGATAGGATATTAAATGATGCAAACTAAGATGGGAAAATTCATGCACCGAAGGAAAGGAGAAAGAGCCAAGTATCCAAGATAAGTTGCACAAATTAATATTCTACACAATGTGATTTAATTCAATAAAATTTATGAGAGGGAGCAATTGATCTGCGTGACTAAAGAGGGAATAAATTAAGAGGATTGAAAAGTTTAAATAGTATAATAATCTCATCAAATGGAATTAGGTCACCATAAATTATTATTAAAATAAAGCAACACAAATCAAACTGAAAGGACATAATTTGATTTTGATGAGTAAACAAAATCTCTAAGTAGGCTGCAAGAAAGAAGAAGGATGTGAGCAATACAAAGTTGCGAAGCGAGGGGAAGCATAAGGAAAGTTAAATTTGTGTACCCTTCCCCACGCAAGAGAAGGGAGAGAAATCTATGAAGACAAGGGAGAGGGTTGCACAGTAAGGAGAAGGAATACACTTGCACAAGGAAGGAGAGAAGTATTGTGTAGGATTTGGAGTTAGATTGAAACCTGTAAATGGTACTCACTACAAAGTTGGAACACGTAGTAGTATTTGGTATTACAGTATATATTGGATAGAGAGAAAGCATAAAATCTACACCAAAGACCAATGAGCAAGTGGATTAATTTATGATGAAATCTGAATCAAATTCTGATGAAAGGAGAATGAAACAAATAAAGTGCAATAAAGGAGGAAAATGTTGATAGTTCCATTGTTTTATACTTGAACTTACAGTGAAATAGATATATCAAAGGTAGAATGTAAGATATTAATAGGGTTCTTTGCATTGAATAGAGAGAGGTGAAGAAAAGATAAATAAGGTTGATTTGTCAAGTTGACAAGACATAATCTTTGAAGACTCATTGTTATTTTTAATAGACTGTAGAGTATTAGAGAGAAGTATCGAAAATAGAATGAACTAATAGAGATACAAATGTTATCAATTGAATTATGATGATGCTTGTAGGTAATAGGAGGAGTAGAACATATTGATTAAAGACCGAGAAATCTATGAGACAAAATTCCTATGTCATTATGGAGGTTCCCCATATCGGGTGCATATGAAAGACATCATTTTTAGTGTCATTTGAACTAATGCCCAGAGAAGTAGAAGGGGCCATCCGAAGCATTATCAGTGAGGGGATACTTATTCCACGAGCACCAAGAAGCATCTATCACTCCTAGGTAGTTTGAGTGTACCTATCTAACTTCTATGTTCTATTATTAGAATATGAGACAATAGTGGTGATAGCTCAGAGATGCGTGAAGGAAACATTCGTGACTCCGCCTATTTTGGATAGAGAGATAAGAAAATATGACTTGCATGGATCGAGGGGATGTGTGGGAGGGATTATCCCAATCCAAGAGTTAGAAAGGAACTTGGTAATGGTATGATTATTGTATATAATTAAGACGGGAATGTTTTGAACAGATTGAGGTTACCTTCACCTAGAAATGGCGCACATAGCTAGTATACTTACAACAAAGATCATGGCCAAGGTATTAACTTTATTTGATGTAGTTATACTTTTGATATAATATTTTACTGATGGACCAATTCCAAACCCACGTGGGTTTTTCTTCTAGGATTTTTCTAGGGACAATTTGTCCAAAAATAACGCGCTCTTGTGTTGCATGTTTCTTTCAAGTTTTATATTTGTGAAGTTTCAGTTGTGTTATTTTTCAATATTAGTTGTGAATTTATTTTCTATATTCAAATAATCTATATGAGATAGGAGATTAATAATTAGTAACTGCAATAGAATTTTCATAGGGAGGGAAAAAAAATGTTCTTAGTATATATGACAAAATCAAGTGTCCATAAGACAAACCCCAAAGCTAATGGTAAACCACAGTCCTAGCACAAGGGAAAGAAAATTTGGTATGTCATATTTATGTGTATAGCCAAAGCTCAATAACCTAACTATACAATTAGCTTAGATTAAAATATAGAGAAAATATATCACCAATTTTGTAAATTTCAGCAGACACTGAAGAAAAAGAAATGGAAGAGCATCTACGTGTAGTGTTCCATGGTCCAAGTTTTGAAACAAATTTCCTACTCAAGAAATTAAATAGGATAAAATGGTTTGGATAAGTTTTCAGGCACTCCCCAAAATGGATAGTCAAGATTGAAATTATATAGGGGAAGAAACGAATCTGATATCCTTGAGGAATGGAGGGAACTTCCTCATTTTTCCGTATCAACAACATGGATTTTACTTTCTTACTTTGTTTTCCTAGACTGAAATTTTTTGTCATTCCATGGTTTTTAAAAAGGCTTTCTCGAGAAGTGTCGAATGTACGTGTTAGCTCTTTTTCTTGTGGAATCAATTACAATGGCAATAAATTCCAGACTCTCCTATACCCAAGTTGGATTCTCACAGGGAAAAGGATAATTAACAAGGATGGAAGATCCTTCTACACTTTGGGCTCCACATACCCAGGCGAGTGCACCTTTGACAGAATATTATTTTTAGCAGTTTTTAATAGTGGATTAACGATTGGTAATCCTTCTTCTTTTTATGCCATTTAGGCCTAGGAAGGCTAACCTATTGATTCACTCTTCAAGGAATCACAAAGATGAATTGTACTGAATACAATTAGCTAGACATGTACTTGAAACAGCAGAAATATAAAGATTGATTAAATTTGAATTGATGGTAACAACCACTTGTCAGTATTTTGACCAGTGCCCAATCATGGGTGATAGAGTCAAAACAGAGCATACACATATTAAATATAATCAATAGAAATACAAATGAACCCCAGATAGAATGCCTTACAAGCTATCCTCTCATCCTCACACCCCTATATCAAATCCCTGCATCAACCCTAACCCTCTGCTATTATCTGCAAGATTTAAAACTTTCCTTGAAAGAAACTCACAGACAAGAACATGACTATCTTATAACCAGTATATTCAAAATGCCTTACAAATTAAACATACAAGAACTAATAACAAATGCAAGAAGACATCATTGACATAAAAATGGAGATTCCATTGTATTTTATTAATGTAAATTTGAATATTAGTACATTCAAAAAGACTCAAAACCAACAGTCAGACACAATTCAGTAATCTGCCTTGTAGTCTTATTTTTACCATCCTTATTACAATGCTAGAATTTGATACTTACAGACAGCCACATTCATCTTGGAATCCTTTTGGAAAATAAAGATGCAAACAGCTACAGATGACTGGACCAAATGACAAAATATAGTTACAAGAAGAGACAAAATTTCAGGCGGATGGGAATAACAAATTTTGCTATCAGCCATGTAATATTTTGTCCTGTGACCGCCTGAATGCTTGGAGATGCTGTGAGCTAGCTGGGTCTTTTTCATCTAGAATTTTTTTTCTTGTTGTTGCATAGGCCCCAATATCTGATTTGTTCCAATTGCTCAACCTCCTTGGTGTTAGCTATCCCCTTTATATTTACTGTCTCATGCCACCGGGGTAACTATACCATACCTGCTAACCCATGTGGTGAACACCTCATCATTCAGCCAACTAAAATTGAGAACCTCATCTTTCTAGATATTGAACTCTTCCCAGTCACCATTAGCCTTCTCAACTTCTACCTCCAAGTATTCAAAGAATGCCTTGGCTTTATTCAAAATATCAATAGTTAGCACAAACCAGCCAATATTTGCCAATGTGATAATACTTTTTGTTCTGCTTGTTAGTGCTTCATTTAATTTACTTAGCCATAAGGCTTCACTTTTTATGTTCCCATCTTCTTTGAACATATTGGGATACATATCATACCTCTCCTTGGAGAACTCATCTCTCAAAATTGTGACCCTCTTTATGACCATGTTCTTCTTGATGTCTAAATTAACCATCAGTTTGAGACATTTATGGGTACTAGTCAGGGTGATGTCAACACTATTCTGCTCCTTTGAAAGAGAGTAAAATGATTTGAAATGGGCTGCCTTCCCTTTCCAATTATTCACTATTAGATCCCACTGCTTCTTTTCATTCTCATATTTGTTGGTGATGCTTGCAATTTTCTTTCCCAGTAAATAAAGGTTAGAAAGGTTAACCTCACTGGCACACCTTTTGAAGTTGGAAAATATATGATTTGAACATTTTTGCTTTACCAATTCCTCAACCTCTTTGTATGCAGGGGAATCTTAAAGATCCCTTTTACCTTCTTCTTCTAGCCTTGACCTCTCACTGATCAACCTATTCTTCTCTGCCTCTAATTCTACTCTTTTAGCATCAATGGCTTCTTGGGTAGTAGCAATTAGAGGTGCAGGGGATGGGGGATATGTTACAAATGGACTAGAGGAGGAGGGCTGATGAGGTTCCTAAGAAATTACCCCTTGGGGCACAAATTGGATCTTTTGTTTACCCTCCAGCTCTTCTATTTTGTTATCTTTCATAAAGGACTTGACCTTTTCCTCATTATAAGCTTTAAGTACAAACTCATATCTCTCATTTAAGCTAGCATAGGCCTCCTTTTCTCTCTATGCTACTTTCATGCTTAAATTGGCTATTTGTACAACAAGGTTTGTAGCTTCAGTTCCTAAGGTGTTAGCAACCCTCTTCACAATTAGACTTCCTGTGTCTTCAACCTTATCGTCCTCCTTCATTCTCCTATTGTCCTTTTTCTTTAATGACCAAATTTCCAGAGCTGCATGACCTTCACTAAACTGGACACCAATTGATGTCCCAATAGAACTCATAGGTTTAGCTTGCTTTCTCACAGCATCAAAGACTATTGCATCCACTAGATCCCATTATGTCAATAGAAGAACTCCCTGCCTCTTAACCATTTGTCTACCCTCTTCAAGGGTAATCTTATCAAAATTTGATATCATTTCCTTCTTAACTTCTTTCTCTATATCCTCCTTGGAAGAGTTGGGTTGAGATTCTAGCATCTTTTGGCACTTATGATTGTATTCATCAATATGGCACCTCCATAGAAATTGAATGAAAGCCCTGGTTTTGATGAAGTTGTCATCAGACAAGAATTCATCACTAGCCTGTTTGGTTATAGGATCTAACTCCTTTCTAGCAAACTCTGCTACTCTGAGGTTAGTTGATGTATGTCTAGGTGCCTCTGACATCCCTTCTTGTAGCTCCTGAGTAGTAACAACCACTTCATCGGCATTCCTCAATTTAACCAGTTGTTCAGCAATGGCCTAATCATCATACTGCATGGGGGATTGGCAAGGAGAGTATAATTCACTCCCCTGTTCTTTTGTTTCCACCCTTTGTCTCCTGGGAGAAGGCACCTATTGAACATCAATATCTGCTGGTCTCTTTCCCTTGTGCTGAAGAGGCTGGTCAGCTTTGGGAGCAATAGTAGTGTATCCTCTCCTCTTATATACTACATAGTTCCCTGGTGGAACTATTCTTCTATATGGAAATCTATTCAAGACAGCAAGAGCCCTTTCTGGATCATTTTCAACTGCTCTCTGCCTCTTCTCATTTAGAGTTTGCATAATTCCCTCAAAAATATTTATTAGGGAATCAATTTTGTAAGACCATGGGAAAAAATCCTTTCAATGATCGTAAGTCTTGTCAAAATTTTGAACAAAGTCCAAAGACTTCTTGTATGCCATCCATTTCTCTTTCTTGATTTCCTGAACATCAAGGTCAAAAATATTTCTGATGATATCCTCTGGATAATTGAATTGATGTTTTAACATCACACAATTAGTCCTCTTCCTGAACATACCCATGATAAAATCCTCATTATCTGCACATCTAGACACAGAAGTGGCTAAATGATAGGGCTCAAAATACTTATCAAATTGTGTCCACCCACCTTTGGTTATGATAAAGTGATGGTCTCTGGTGAGGGTAGGAAAGATATTTCCCTTCATCTTTTTGGTCAGGGCTTTTTCCTGTAGCCCACCTAATTTCCTTATAATTTATTCTATTCCAATCTTGTGTGGGACTCTGTAGGGTAGCACATAAGGAGTACCTCTAAAGCCATAAACCCTAATTACTATGGAAAAAGGGTATAAAATTAAATCTCCCCAATTGTGATAAATTTTTAACTCCAGGGCATATTCCATAGGCCTTAAAAGCCTCATCATTTCATTGTGAACCCTAGCATTCTGGTTACTCAACAGTGACTTGAGTCTAGTTGCAAAGACCTTATCAAAATACACATAACTAGCATTTTTCATGTCCCATAACAAATATGCACTCCACATTTGAACAGGCAATTCTTTACCATCTTGGAATTTCTCCAGTTCCATTTCTTCCTCAAAGAAGTTTGCACTATTGAACAAGAACATATGCATCATGAGGGAATACCAACCCATTGGTTTCTTTATGTTTCCATCTTGAATTCCTGACTAACCCTCATGCATCTTCTAAGAAATATAAGATGCAAACTCAAATACTACTGACAAGTGGGGATGCAGAATTTGAACAACCATCAACATTATATGGACAGGCATTGCCACCTCTT
This sequence comes from Thuja plicata, assembly GCA_018584345.1. Lineage (NCBI taxonomy): Eukaryota > Viridiplantae > Streptophyta > Pinopsida > Cupressales > Cupressaceae > Thuja > Thuja plicata. The sequence continues at coordinate 1,582,068 of MU226742.1, read as the reverse complement.
CATCTATCCCCAAAACATTGCACAGAGCACTGTACATCTTTCTGGCCTTGCCATTGAAAAGATCCAACTTGAAGGGTTTTGGGGTTCTAGGCCCTACCACAACCAAGTTCCCTATTTTGTTGACATACCCCTTTACTACTTCACCCCTGTAATAATCTCTTTCGTTCTGGTATACTTCTTTAAAGTACTCAAGATCAATATCATCCATATGTTGAGAGGTGTCAGTCAGCTTGAAAATCCTTCTAATTTCATCAGCTGATACAGTCAATAGTATATTTTCCCAGGTATCCCTAATAACCCTAGCCACTTTATCATAAGTGTTTGCAATCAAGGTGAACAAATCAGTATCCATGAACACACTAGGTGCTATCAGTTTTCCCACATCTAATTCCCAAATATTACAATCTAGGGTAGGGGCATTCCTCTGGCTATAGGTCATTCTGAAGAAAGTGAGGCCATCAAAACTGGTATAGGCATCTTTCACCCATCTACCAGAATTGTATAACCCTTCTCCAATTTTGAAGCGGGGATGTGATGGAACTACCCTTTTAATTTGTGTGGCATCCCCTGAGGACAGTGGTAATTGTTGCAACAAATCTTCCCTAACATTTCTCTTCTGGCAATCAACTTCTCCAGAAACTTCAACTCTAGGGGCCATTCTAAGGTTTTTTCTTTTGATACTAGACTCAGAATCTGAAACAAAGCTCTAAAACCTTTTTGAATTGTAAATTCCACCATAATTTGAATGCTAATGAATCAGTAAGCTTACCCATTCTGCACAGAAGTCGCGTGAAGCCAGTTTTCTTTGCAATTCTGTCTTTTCTCAAATGGTTTTGTTGAATCATTGAGACTGTTGTGGACTTAATCAATTTTACGGCCTCAATCAAATCAATCTTTTGAATTGAATTCAACTGGAGTTGTCACACATTCTATAATTAATTCACAGGCTTCAATTTCATGGCTTAACGGCTCTCTGTAGCATATTTTACCAACTTTGAATTTGAGCCATTGATTTTGGACATCATTCTCTACATCTGACAGCTATCTTATTTTCCTAAAAACAACTGTCAACTAAGGACACGTGTTTCCACCACTTAATCGCTTACTTGCTAGATGTTTAGCACTTTCCCTTTAAGCGATTAAGCAAGCCATCAGATATGAAGCAACTTAACTGAAGTTTAAACTCTTGCCAGCTTTGAATGGCTAGGCCCACCAACTGCCAGATGTCATCACCGCTTAATGGCTTACTTGATAGATGTCGAGCATCTTGGGTATAAGCCATTAAGCCAACCGTCAGATCTTTCCAGGCTTTAACACCTTTTATACTTTTCTACGACTGGACCCACACTCTTTCCTAGACAGGTGTCACCTCCACTTAATCGCTTGCCCGTTAGATGCCATGTGCTTTTCCTTTAAGCTATTAAGTAGGCCGTTCGATCTTTCCAAAATTTCCCACTATTTAACAGAGCACCTTTACAACTTTTCAGCCCCACCAAGGACACACGTCGCCACCGCTTAATCACTTACTTGTTAGATGCCGTGCACTTTTTGATTAAGCAATTAAGCCGACCATTCGATCAAAGCTGACTTGCTCGACACATAAGGTGATGATGTAAACGAGACTTTTCATGGCATGACTTAGGAGTTATTAGAGAGGTTAGGAATCATAGTCTTTTTGTAAAAGTGACCCATTTAAAATGGACACATGACTTGAGGAGACTTAAGTGACCGAAAAAGTAACATGAAAATAGAATCAGCCAAGGCAGTTAGGGTTTTTTAGTCATTTTTCACCATTTTCAAATAGGTTAAGGGTTTAAGCTAATTTTGTAGAGGCATGAGAACAATTTGAATCTTAATTTCAAAGCCCTTAACACTATCAATTATAGGAAACCCTAGGAAAATTATAGGGCACAATCTAAACAGGAAATAGCACCAACAGTGGCTCTCTCTGAGGATGTTTAAGCACCAAGTTATAACAAGAACCACAGATCTTTGGGGAGGCAGACCACAAACTAGACTAACCTAAAAATGGAAATAAACACACAATAGAAGGGAAACACACCTATACATATAATACATACTACTGTGCATGGAGAAGAAAATTCAATTAAAGAAATTTTTCAGGAATTGTCCATGCACTGGCAATTCCTATTCTTCATCATCCAAACTTTTGAGGAAATAAGAATCTTTTCCAAAGATCTGAGATATAACAAAAGGTCCAATCCATAGTGATTCAAATTTCTTTTTCTTTCCTTTCTCTTCAGCCCTAATATTCCAGTGCAATACAAAATCACCAGGAAGAAACTTTCTCTCATCTGCCCTTTTGTCAAAAAGGTATTTCATTCTTTGTTGTAGTTTGATATTTTCTCTCTGTCTTTCTCTCCTTATTTCATCCAATTCTACCAACTGAACCATCCTTTCTTCCATGGGTTCAAAGATTTTCTATTTCTTCATCTTGGATAAATTTGTAAATTGGGACCAAATTGTTGACAAGCATTCTTGACTGAACACCATAAACCAATTCAAAAGGAGACTTTCCAGTGGCCTTCTTGATAGTAATCCTATCAGCCCAAAGGGCAAGTTTCAGTTTAACATGCCAAGCTCTCTTATTTCCCTCCAAGGTCTTTTTCAAAATTTTCAAAATGCTTTTATTGCTAGATTCTACTTGACCATTAGCTTGAGGGTGGTATGGGGATGAATAGGACATAACAATTCCCATATCAGAGCAAAAGTTAGTGAATTCTTTAGATCTAAATCACATGGCACTATCCATTATCAATTTAAGGGGGACACCAAATCTTGTAATTATATTATCCATCAAAAAATCAATAACCACAGTACTTGTTTCCTTTTTGGTTGGGATTGCTTCTACCCATTTTGTGAAATAATCAGTTGCTAGCAAAATCCATCCATGGCCTCCACTTGATTTTTCATTAAATTCTCCTATAAAGTCCATTCCCCACATAGAAAAGGGAGCCTCTGCTACTACTGAGTTTAATAACAATGCCCCTGAATATTTCATCTTACTTGAAAATCTCTGGCATGGCTCACATTTCCTGACAAAAGTGTGAGCATCTTGAAAAATACAAGGCCAATAATATCCAGCCCTTAAAATTTTGTGGGTTGTTGTTCTAGCAGAATAATTCCCTCCACATATTCCGGCATGCATTTCTCTCAATACCTTTTCTGATTGACCTTTGTCAAGGCATAATAACAAGATCCCATCTCTATTTTTCCAAAACAAATCACCCTGCAACAAAACATACTTTTGTGATTGCAGCTTCAAACTCCTCCTTTGGTTATCATTCAAGTCATCTGGATATTTAGCATTTTTCATAAAATAAAAAATATTGGTATACCAGGGTTGCATCTCAATACTTGTCAAGCAGTTTTCTTTTGCACCAACACTGTTTACTTGGACCAAATCCAAATTTTCTTCTATCATCAACTTAGCCAACCCTGATCCCCTCACCAACTTAGTGATATAGATTTCTATATCAAACTCTTGAACTTTGTTTATCCATTTACATCTTTTTCCTGTCACTTCATTCTGAACAAAAATATCTTTGACAGCAGCATGAGGGACATATGCTTTTATTTTTGCACACACCAAATAAGGCCTAAAAGCCTTGACTGCCTTCACCAGAGCATAAGATTTTTTTTCCATCATCTGATAATTTAATTCAGCTGATTGCAATGATTTACTAAAAAATGCATTGGGGTGCTCAAATCCTTCACTATCCTTCAGCAATAGGACTGCTACAATAGTATGAAATGAGGAAAAAGTAAACAAAGAAAATGGCTTAGTGTAATCAGGTGATACAAGGATTGGTGCTTCTTGAATAGCTTGTTTTATTCTTTCAAAGGCTAACTAAGCCTCTTGGCCCCATTTAAACTTCACATTTTTCTTTAGCAATTTGACAATAGGTTTAACCAGTTCTGCAAAGTTGATAATAAATCTCCTAACAAAGTTAATCTACCCTATAAATGATTGTATACCTTTCAAGTTCTTGGGAGAAAATACCTTTTGGATGGCTTCAACCCTTTAAGGATCTATCCTCACCCCTTCTTTTGACACTATGTGTCCCAAAAGTTTCCCTTCAGCAACAGCAAAGTGACACTTTTTTGGGTTCAGAGACACCCCATATTCTAGTGCTTTTATCATGACCTTTTCCAAATGATTGCAATGATCCTCTGCTCTTTTTGAGAAAGCTATCAGATCATCTTGGTACACCACCATCAGAACATCTATGAGGTCTTTGAACGCTACATCCATAGCTCTTTAAAAAGTTGCACCAACATTTTTTAGCCCAAATGGCATACGAGCATATACATAGGTGCCCCAAGGGGTAGTAAATGTTATTTTGAATTGCTTAGATTCTTTGACCAGCACCTGATTGTACCCTAAGAATCCATCCATCATAGATAAAAAATCACATCTAGTGACTTTATGCAACATAGCCTCCATATTAGGTAGTCCGTAATTATCTTTCAATGAGGCTACATTTAAATTTCTGAAATCAACACACAATCTTATTTCCCCATTTTTCTTTCTTACAGGGACTAAGTTAGAGACCCAAGATGAATGTCTAATAGGATTTATTATGCCTGCATCCCTTAACTTCATCATTTTTGTCTGCATCTTGGTAGCCAGTAATGGATTGATTGGCCTTTGCTTTTGTCTGAATGGTTTAGTGCCTTCTTTTAAAGGGACATCATGTTGAAATAAGTCTTCTCTATATGCTTTCAAATCATCATAGGACCAGGCAAAAACATGTTTGTACCTTTTCAACAACTTTATCAAAAATTTTCTCGCATTGCTATCCAATTTTTTGCCAATGTAAACTAATTGGGGAGATGTTTCAGATCCCAAATTAATTTCCTCTAAGTCTTCCACTCTGGCATTGGACTTCTGAGTCATATAGTTGTCATTTATGTTGAACATGCCCTCCAATTCAACCAACTCCTTTGGAATGTGATTAGTATCCAACTGAATGACTTCCTGATAAAAAATATATTTCTTATTGTCCACAATTGACACTAGAGATTCACAATCAATCTTCTGACCATCATATTGATCTATGCATTGGATAAACTTGAGGATATCATCATCATCCTCAAAAACTTGCCAATTATGAATATTGTCAGGAACTTGCTGGCCTACTTTTCGTCTCAACCACAGACATGCCAGAAAGAGTAACATCATTATTTTTTAGGGCAACATTTGCCAAGAAATTTTCCATTATATTATTTGATCTTTCAACCCATAATATATTGAAAGCATCAAAGAATTCCATCCTATCCCAGACAACATATTTATACAATTTTAATCTATCATCTTTAGCAGCATAATGTCCCCTAATCTGAGATATAATTAACTAGGAGTCTCCATGGGCTTTTAACCATTTAATACCATGCTTGATGGCAATATCCATTCCCAAGATTAAAGCCTCATATTCAGCAGTATTGTTTGTGCATTGAAAAGTTAACATGAATGAATATTTGAAAGTGATACTTGATGGGGATATCAACAAAACTCCTGCACTGGATCCTTCTTTTGAACATCCTCCATCAAAATACATTTGCCAAAGCCCATTTTGTTGTAACTACAATTCATCCACAATTGGGTCAGTGTTCTTTAGTTGTGGCTTAACTTCTTCAACCATAAAATTTTCCATATCCACATTCACACAACAATTTAATTGATCAGGTAAGACCACCTCAACCATAACAGATGAACGGGGTTCTCTGTACAATTTGACCTCATTCCCATTCACAGGAATAGTTGCATAAGATAAATCCAACTGCATCTTTCCTCCTACTGTTGTAGCCCATTGCCTTGATAAAAGCATACCATAATAGGGTTTAGTATCCACTACCACTATGTCCATTCTATAAGTTTCTTTAGGGAAAGCATCAATTTTCACTTCAATATCTTTCAATGTTCCTATCACAGGAACTTCCCTGTTATCCATGGCATAGTAGCTTCCAGTAGGAGTAGTGACTCGGAGGCCTAATTCTTTCATCACATGATAGGACATCACATTTGTTGTTGCTCCAGAATCAATCATGCAATTTTTTACCAATAAATTATTTACCATTAAGGTGACATAGATGGATCAACAAACAATGGTTCTTGGGTTATTATATTTCCAATACAAATGTTAGAAAATTCCTTGCTCTTTCCTTTTCCCTTCACTGATGGACAATCTTCTTTAGCACTATTTAGTGTCGATGGTATCTCCTCATGGTTAGGGACAAATACATCATCTATTCCTTTTAATAATGCTAGAGCAACTTCTTTATGCTCTTTTATTTTCAACATTCCATAAGTGGGACTGAAACTTTCATTTGGGTCAAAGCATGTTTCATGTCAAAATGAGGCAATTCAGGAGGCATATCATTTACTTTCTTCATTTTCTTGAGTTTTTCATTTGGTACTAATTCTTCCTTTGATATCCCCTCCCCAATATGATCATGAGAAGACCCTGCTTTCCTCCAACATTCATCTTGGCCATTTTTCTTAGGATGAAAACCCTCATTTACTTGAGGTGAGTCTTTTCCTTTATAAGCAGGGGTACAATTGCCTTGATCTGGTTGCACTATTTTATTTCTTAAGTTCTAAGCATTTCTTGCTTGATTAATTTCCGCAACAGTTAAGGACCTTTTTTCTTCATTAGTAGGAGTCCTAAAATGAGATTGTGAACTATCATCACCCACTGTGTTTATAGTTTCCTGTGAAACATACTCATCCTGATCATTTTGATATGTTGAACTTTGTAACTGGTTTGTAAAATAGTGATTATCCTCTGAACATGAATTATCAGAGGATGAGGCAATATCAGGGAGCCATAGATATGGTTTCTTTACTATGAACATATTGATAGCAGGGCCTTCCTACTCTCCTTCTTCTGTTTGATCAAACAAATCTTGAGCTACTACACATTGATAGGAAGAGTGTGGCATATTGTAAGCATCACACCAGGGAGTGTTTTCAATATAGTTGGCATTGTTCCTTTTCAGGGGATCTGTGGTTTCTTTTTCTTTTGGGTTATCTTGCCCCTCAGGGACAGGTTTGCCATTATTCCAATTGGTCTTGTATGGATAATCTCTCAAGTTAGGCTATTTGTCAAATCTTTGGTTAGTATACTTATTAAATCGGTACCGTCCTCTATCATTCTTATCCATCTTGGTAGCAAGGTCTTTTACTGCACTCACCAATTTATCCACAGTATCACCTTCTTTGACATTCTTATTGGTTGATCCCTTTTCTTTCCAAAGTTTATTGTCTTCTCTCTTCCCCAATTTCCCTGATGCTCTCCTATTACTCTTAATGTCAATTACTATCTTGTAAGCATCCCTTAAAGTAGTTGGGTTTTTATCTCTAAGTAGATAAGACATTTTTCCATCAGCAGCATTTATGTAAGTGGTAAGGCACACTTCCTCATCTAACCTCAAAACTTGGAACAATTTGTTCATGGCTTTTTGGAATCTACTATTAAAATCAGCCATATTTTCATTTGGGAACTTCTTGATGTTATTAAACTCATTTAACATATATCCAGAATTAACATTCTCTCTATACTGCTCCCTAAAGGATTTTACAAATTCATCCCAAGAGGCAATACTATCATTAGGCAAGTTTATGAACCAATCCCTAGCATCTTCAATTAAAGATTGAACAAAAAGTTTCATAATGACATCCTCATCTTCAATTTCAAAGTCAGTCATCTTATCACCAAAAGCTTTTAAATTCTCTTCACAAGTAACAACATTATTTCCTGTGACCTTAGGGATCCTATCTCTTACCTCATTGGGGATCACATTAGGGTGACCAGGAATGCCTTCAAAGAAGAGAGCTCTATATCTGTTCATGTGGATAGGCCTCCTTTGAAAATTCCCCAGCTCGTTATCACCATTTGGTCTAGTAATTCCTCCTTGATGTTGAACAGGTGGAGGAACACTCTGCTTGGGCTTGGCAGCTTGAAAACTTGGGCAAGGACCCATAAGTTGAGCAGCTACATTAGGACCAGAGCTCTGAACATTTGGGTTGTTTCCACACTTTTGGACCTTAGGAGCACCACCTTAATTATTCATATTTAGATCAACAGATGGATTTAATTGTTGTACTCCTTGATTCACATGCATAGAACTACTTGCAGTAGTATTATTGGTAGCATGAAGTAAGGCTATCTTCATCTTCATATCAGCTGCAACAACTTCTAATTCCAACTTTTCTAGTTGTTTTGCCAAGTTGTCTTTAGCCTTCCTGGCTTGTTCAATGTCTAAATCAATTTGAGGTATTCCTTCAAGGTTGGAAACTTTCTGCTGAGGCTCATTTATGCTAATACCAACAACCTTTTCTTACCTTTGTCAGGGGCATCTTTAGTCGTTACTTTGAATTTCACATTTTGTTGATTCTCATAAGGGAATAACTGCCTAATGACAGGTCCTTCCTTCTCAAACTCATCCTTGTCATGGTTTGAGGTTTTATTTAGGGCTTTGTTTCTCAAGTCACTGAGGGTACCAAATAATTCTAGGTCCAAACCTTTGACTTCCTAATTCAGGCTTTTAGTCTTAAGGTCATTCCTTCTAGTCTTAGCTAAGAGTTCTCTTTCCAATAATAAGTCATATATCCTTTGCTCACATTTTTCCTTTGCTTCAGCTATTTCCTTTTCTTTTTCTTTCTTTTTTCTTTTCAAAGCCACAACCTCATCTTGCAACTTATCAAAATCATATGATGTTGTTTCAGCAACAGAAGTCTCTTCTAGTAGAGCAAGATTTTCTTCTGCAGGAAAGAACCCTATGTTAGTATTTTCTCCATCCCTAAAGGGATCAAAATTGGTATTAGCTCTATAAGCATCAACTAGTCACACAGGTTCTTCTTCTTCAGATGAAGATGAATTCCTTTCTAGAATGGGAGTATCTATTTTTCTTTCAGAGGCATGTTGGGAATCATGTTAAGATGCCCCTCTTTTGGACCATTGTTTCCTTTGGGGCGTATGGAGCTCCTCTCCACGATCCTTTTCAGGATTCAGTCTAGAATATGATTTGGTATTTCTTTGTCCGCTCATCTCACAAAACAAACAAATATTTCACTATGCAATATTGGACTACATAGAAGTTAGAGTTGCCACCCCTTTTCAGAGGATTAATATATATAAAGATCAAACACCTTGTCCTATCTCAGATTTCTCCTTATAGCAATAAGAAAATATGGAAATTTGCAGATATATTAAGCTTGATAATTCCTCACCTAGTAACTTCAATAAAATGATCTTTTACTAATCATAACTACAAATCTTTTCCATTCAGCAGATTTCCTTTTGAAAATGAACAAGGGATCATACTAGATATTTTAGAGTTATCAATTATTCCAACTGAGACAAGATCTGTATCATTTTTAGAATCAGGACCTTCAAACAATGTGTCATAGCAGATAAGAAGATTAAACTCACTCTAATGATTATCAGGAAGAATAAACTGATTCTCAATATTGTAAGGACAAATGCTTTCATGATCATGACTCTGAGAACATTAAAGAATCCCCAGTAGAGTCACCAATTTGTTAGCTCTTTTTCTTGTGGAATCAATTACAATGGCAATAAATGCCAGACTCTCCTATACCCAAGTTGGATTCTCACAAGGAAAATGCTAATTAACAAGGATGGAAGATCCTTCTACACTTTGGGCTCCACATACCCAAGCGGGTGCACCTTTGACAGAATATTATTTTTAGCAATTTTTAACAGTGGATTAAGGATTGGTAATCCTTCTTCTTTTTATGCCATTTAGGCCTAGGAAGGATAACCTATTGATTCACTCTTCAAGGAATCACAAAGATGAATTGTACTGAATACAATTAGCTAGACATGTACTTGAAATAGTAGAAATATAAAGATTGATTAAATTTGAATTGATGATAACAACCACTTGTCAGTATTTTGACCAATGCCTAATCATGGGTGATAGAGTCAAAACAGAGCATACACATATTAAAGATAATCAATAGAAATACAAATGAACCCCAGATAGAATGCTTTACAAGCTATCCTCTCATCCTCACACCCCTGTATCAAATCCCTACATCAACCCTAACCCTCTGCTATTATCTGCAAGATTTAAAACTTTCCTTGAAAGCAACTCACAGACAAGAACATGGCTATCTTATAACCAGTATATTCAAAATGCCTTACAAATTGAACATACAAGAATTAATAACAAATGCAAGAAGACATCATTGACATAAAAATGGAGATTCCATTGTATTTTATTAATGTAAATTTGAATATCAGTACATTCAAAAAGACTCAAAACCAACAATCAGACATAATTCAGTAATCTGCCTTGTAGTCTTATTTTTACCATCCTTATTACAATGCTAGAATTTGATACTTATAGACAGCTACAGCCATCTTGGAATCCTTTTGGAAAATAAGGATGCAAAAATCTATGGATGATTGGACTAAATGACAAAATACAGTTACAAGAAGAGATAAAATTTTCAGGCGGATGGGAATAACAAATTTTGCTATCAGCCATGTAATCTTCTATCTTGTGACCGCCTGAATGCTTGGAGTTGCTATGAGCTGGCTGGGTCTTTGTCATCTGGATTTTGATTTATTGTTGTTGCATAGGCCCCAATATCTAATTTTCTCCAATTGCTCAACCTCCTTGGTGTTAGCTATCCCCTTTATATTCATTGTCTCATGCCACCGGGGTAACTATACCATACCTGCTAACCCATGTGGTGAACACCTCATCATTCTAGCTATTGAACTCTTCCTAGTCATCATTAGCCTTCTCAACTTCTGCCTCCCAGGATTCAAAGAATGCCTTGGCTTTATTCAAAATATCAATAGTTAGCACAAACTAGCCAGTATTTGCCAATGTGATAATACTTTTTGTTCTGTTGGTTAGTGCTTCATTTGATTGCCTTAGCCATAAGGATTCACTTTTTATGTTCCCATCTTCTTTGAACATATTGGGATGCATATCATACCTCTCCATGGAGAACTCATCTCTCAAAATTGTGACCCTCTTTATGACCATGTTCTTCTTGATGTCTAAATTAACCATCAGTTTGAGACATTTATGGGTACTGGTCAGGGTGATGTCAACATTATTCTGCTCCTTTGAAAGAGAGTAAAAGGATTTGACATGGGCCACCTTCCCTTTCCAATTATTCACTATTAGATCCCGCTTCTTCTTTTCATTCTCATATTTGCTAGTGATGCTTGCAATTTTCTTTCCCAGTAAATAAAGGTTAGAAAGGTTAACCTCACTGGCACACCTTTTGAGGTTGGAAAATATCTAGTCTAAACATTTTTTCTTTACCAATTCCTCAGCCTATTTGCATGCAGGGGAATCTTCAAGATCCCTTTTACCTTCTTCTTCTAGCCTTGACCTCTCACTGATCAACCTGTTCTTCTTAGCCTCTAATTCTTCTCTTTTAGCATCAATGGCTTCTTGGGTAGTAGGGCTTAGAGGTGCAGGGGATGGGGGATATGTTACAAATGGACTAGAGGAGGAGGGCTGATGAGGTTCCTGAGAAATTACCCCTTGGGGCACAAATTGGATCTTTTGTTTACCCTCCAGCTCTGCTATTCTGTTATCTTCCATCAAGGACTTGACCTTTTCCTCATTATAAGCTTTAAGTACAAACTCATATCTCTCATTTAAGCTAGCATAGGCCTCCTTTTCTCTCTCTGCTACTTTCATACTTAATTTGGTTGTTTGTACAACAAGGTTTGTAGCTTCTGTTCCTGAGATGTCAGCAACCCTCTTCACAATTAGACTGCCTATGTCTTCAACCTCATCATCCTCCTTCATTCTCCTCTTGTCCTTTTTTATTTAATGACCAGATTGCCAGAGCTGCATGATCTTCACTAAACTGGTCACCAATTGATGTCCCAGTAGTGCTCATAGGTTTTTCTTTCTTTCTCACAGCATTAAAGACTACTACATCCACTAGATCCCATTGTGGCAATATAAGAACTCCCTGCCTCTTAACTATTTGTCTGCCCTCTTTAGGGGTAATCTTATCAAAATTTGATATCATTTCCTTCTTAACTTCTTTCTCTATATCCTCCTTGGTAGAGTTGGGTTAAGCTTCTAGCATATTTTGGCACTTGTGATTGTATTCATCAATATGGCACCTCCATGTAAATTTACTGAAAGCCCTGGTTTTGATGAAGTTGTCATCAGACAAGAATTCATCACTAGCCTATTTGGTTACAGGATCTAACTCCTTTCCAACAAACTCTGCTACTGTGAGGTCAGTTGATGTATGTATAGGTGCCTCTAGCATTCCTTCTTGTAGCTCCTGAGTATTAACAACCACTTCACTATGTTGGAATTATATTGAGATGAATTGTACTGAGAGGGGAGGGGTGAATTAGTACCACTAAAACTTTTTTTGGCTAGCCAATTAACCCTTTGTCATCGGTTTGTAAATTATCTTATCTAACTATTCATCTTTCTTTATGCATATGAAATCATATCATACATTCTTTTGATATGTAACAATAATAGAAACTTTCATGAAAATAGATAACACATGACACAAGATATGATATCACAGAAAACTCATGTTAAGGAAGTAAAAACTGCGGTGGGGATTGTTACCCACAAACTTCACTATCTGCAGATAAGAAGAGTTGGTTAAGGCTTAAAATTTTGGTCACTTCTGATGACCTACCTTGTTAGGAGTATTACAGTGAAGACCTATTAAGATATACTTCATTTGAAGCTTTAAACAACACTATTAAGTGTGCACTCTGTTAAGAGATTTACAAAGGAAATTTAAGTCCACCTTCTACAAAAGGATTTCAGATGTGATGCACTTTTTAGAATGCAACTACATAGGTCCTTGATCTGATGATAAATGCAATCTTCAATTGCTGATAACAGATCCTATAAAGCTCCAAATATACTAGTAATCATCCTTCCATGATTGTGTATTACCTTTATCTGCTCGTCGGTAGCCTCTGTGTGTTCTTGATAAATGATGTATTATGTTTCTACTCTTTGCATGAATTCTGCCTTCTGCTCCTTAGATGCTCCTTATGGCTATTAGTTATTAATAATTCATGTGCTCACAATTGAGTATGAATGTCTATTTATACTAATCTAGGCTCAATTCTTGATTCATGCATAGTGGGTTAACTCTAGATCCAAGATATACAACTTGATCTTGATCTGTAGTTAGATATGCTTTTAATCTATTAGGATTCTTTAAAGCATTTACATAAAGCGTGCATGACCATTAAAAAAAAAAAAATTTCTACAAAATAGAAAAACTTTTCTTTATCTACCATGTATAAATCAGATCCATAATTTGCGGCTTTTTTGACTGTCGGTTCTTACCGTCGGTTCTTCTTGGTCGCCGGTGTTCCTTTCTTTGAACATGTCATCGGGTATGCTTGTCTGTTCCTGTCGGGTTGATTATAGAAACTTTGTCGCTGGTAATTCTTGTGTTCGCTGGTGATGTATGTGGTCGCCGGTGATGCTTGTTACATTTATACTTAGCATTTGTCTCAAAATTCTTTGTTCCGTCGGGTATGCTTGCAATTCACCGGTACTACTTGTGATACTGAGTGTATTAGTATGTACACCTATGTATACTTCTACCTTATTCATTTGAATGACTCCCCCTATGTATGTGTCGATAAGTATAAGTATATATGTATATTGTACATAGCTATATACAATGCCTTTCAATACTTAACACACACAGAAAAGATATGCAATACTTAACAGAATGTATCAGTCAATACACAAGTTGTATGTAACCCAACGAGTATCGGTATACACTGAATCTACAAAAGCTACTATCACAATATTACTGATGATCATCGGTGAAGTCTCCAACACCGCTAAGCTACCCCGACGCTTTGCACAGACACCGAAGGAGTTGTGAAGGTATTTACCAATGAAGGCAGTCTTCAGAAACCGATGAGTTGGTAAGCATTTATGACAACTTAGGGCACCAAAAAGGGTATAAAAGCCCGACGGGTAAGCTCATTTTTGCACCCGCAATTTTTGAGTAGAGCAGAGCGATTTTGAGTAGTTTGAGAAGTGACCCAGTAGAAGTCATTCACTAAGAATTCAGATTCAAAGGAGATCACAGACATTCAGTAAGTTCATTCACTCACCGATAGCACTGTTTTGATTTACAAAAAAGCCCTAAAATCTCGAAAATGATGGCATCAACATCTAGGGTAGAGAAACTTAAGGACGACAAGGAGAAATAGTTTAACCTTGTTAAAAGAGGGGCTTGTGCTGAACCTAAGTACAAACTACATCCGAAGATAGCCTCTCAACCAGACGATTCTGGAGCTTTCTCCTGAATCTCGGCTAGGGTTTTATTGGTCGAGGATGTTAGGTCCTATATACACTGCAAGATCTCAAAGATAGGAGATCTAGATCTAGACAACGCCTATAATGCACTTTGTGATGATGGTGGCAAGCTAAAAGAAGAGCATAAACACTTAGAAGTGAAAGGTCTGACAAATGCACTTCATTTCCTGAAGGTTTTTAAGATAGAGTGGATTAAGATTGTTCTAAGTAGAGTACATAACAACGCTTTGTGGTTGAACAAGCCAAAGGCTATAAAAAAATATGTTATACACACAGTGACAGGATATCCAACAACCAACAAACCTCAAGCTCACAAACATCCTTCTATTGCAGAAGTGGAAAGGTTAACCAGAGCTAAGTTAGACAAGAGGGCACTGAAGGTAAACACTATCACCGACGCAGAGCTAAAATTTGGTGCTTGCATAGTTGGATATAAGATATTTCAAGCTAGCAGAATGAATAGTATCTCTAGCACAACAATGAGCACAGCCTACAAAATCATCAAACTGGGGAAGAAGATGGATCTAGCAGAGATCCTATTGCATCAATTTGAGGAGAACATGTGCACCATAAGGTCTTCATGGACAAACACATGTAAGTTTGGTTCCCTCATACTATGTATATTCTTCTACTTCAAAGAGTACTTTCCTTCAATTGGTAAAGTAACATGGGACATCAGCAGACCCATCACCATGCAGATTAATGAATACATTGAAACAGTAAGCACAAACTTTGACAATGTAATGCATGAGTACTTTAAGTCAATTAAGGAGTTGCTACAAGCTAGGAGTAGAATTCCTGAAAGTCTAATTGAGGAATACAAAGATGACATTTGTTTTATGGTGGATACTGACTTCACCTACATTCAAGCAGTAGTCCCAAGGAAATCATGGCTTGAAAAGATTGATTATGAAATTAAAACTGGATTAGCAACAGAATGCATTCAGGCATTATTGAATGAACCCATTGACAACAATCAACTAAGGTTTGGTACTTATGAGGAAGCCAAAAAAAATATCAAGTCAACACTTGTTGTCAAGAAGGCTGTCAAACAGTCTAAGAGAATGGTGAAAAATATAAAGAAAAACTTGAAGATATCTTCTGATGGAGAAGGTGAAGAAGAAGGTAAGGTGGAAGAACAGAGTAAGGAGGAAGACACCGAGGGATAGATCCCCATCAGTGAAATAGAAGAGCAAAAAGAATTAGAGGAAGAGAAATCTGATTCACCACCTCCTCCTCCAACCAAAAATTCTAGAACAAGAAGCCAAATGGCTAAAGATACTAGTCCTTCACCTATGGTAAAAGGGAAGGTATACAAGAGGAAACCTACACCCACAAAGGCTAAACAACCACCTTAGGTACCTGCAAAGAGGAGAAAGTATGTTCAAATAGATGAAGAATTAGAGGATATAGAAATGGATGAACCTGACAATGTCAAACTTGCAAAAGAAAAGGAAAAGGTTACATCTCCATGTGAAGACATTGATAGCATATGTAAGTATATTTCTGAAGCTGCATCTGTTGGACACCCAAAGATCAAAAAATGGTTAATATGGGATGTAGAAGAGAAAAATAAAATTGAAGATGGAATTATTGCCAAGATGTGCAGACATTATTATGTTCCACTGCAATTCACAAGACAAGATGTTCCACAAGAACTTTCGGATAAAATTTCTTCTAGACTCACGTATGCACTCCATGAAGAGAAGAAGCTAAGAGAAAGAGTATTGGTCACCCTTCTACCACCTGAATCCATAAAGGAAAACATAACTGAATACATGGAGAAGTACACAAAGAAATTCTCACCAAAAATGAGAGCTTATAAATTTCTCCAAGAAAAACTCATTGAGCTGGAAGCAGACACTCATAAGATATGGAGTGATATTTTAAAACCTGCAGAAGAGAGCAGTCCTGAAAGATAAATCATCACTAAAATAGGTAACTCATCAGTTTAATTGGAAAATGAAGAAATACAAATAACAAGGTAGAAAAAAACTGTTATTATAGATGAAATTTGGTCAAAGGATGGCCAAAATGACCAAGAACTGAACACTCCAATCCACATTAATTTGGAAAGTGAAGAAGTTGCCAAGGAGGAGCTCTCAAACAAAGGTAACTTAGATGTGGAAATAAATGATAATTCATGGTTAGACAACATTGTCGACACCATTACAGGAAAAGACCATGCAACAGAGATCCAAAAAGATGAAAACATCAATACTGTAGAGGATAAAACTGACGGATAGGACATAGCTATTGACACTGCAACTGTCAATACGCCTACTAATATGAATATATTGATAGATGCTATTGATATATAGTCAAGAAAAGACAAATCATCCAATAAAGATGATGATATACCCAAGGATATGGGTATAGATGAAAATCAAGGTGCATCCAATACAACAAAGGATACTGACACTAAAATGAAGGATGCCACTGATGAGCAGAAAGGTGTATCAAAGGAACAACAGCAAGAGGCAGAGAAAAAAATAGAGGATACCTCGAAAATGGTTGAAGAGAAAGAGAAGAGTGAGGAAGTTAAGAGAAATGAGGAAATGAAACAAAAGGAAGACTCATCTGTTGAAACACCCAAGGAACGTGAGGAGACATCTTCACAAAATTGGCCGGTGATTACAGAATAGGTACAAAAGGATACCTCAACTTCTATGTACTCACCAAAAAAATCTACACAATCACAGGCCTTGCAAATGGTATTACATCAATCTGCCACTGCCAACCAGCCAAAGAAGAAGAAGAAGAAAATAGTAAAGAAAGACATCCTGGTTGTAACTCTTGATGAAGTAATTGAAGTTCCAAACTGGGACATTACCACTTTGGACAGTGACAAACTTCAAGAGTTTGGTGTACTTTGTCAAAGGAAATCCATACAAAAGAAAATGATCAAAGAACACAGAGAAAACATGGCACTTGAAAAAGCTAAGGAGATACTACATCAACTGGTTCTTGAAGTGAAAATTGATGAAAATACTTTAGTAAAGGAACAGATTGTTGTTTTTACCGACGTTATCACAGAGCAAGGGATAGAGGCTAATCAAGCAATGGAAGAACAAGCCGAGAAGAAATATCAATTCAAATTAATTGATAAGATAAGCAAAGAAGTGGCATTGGACAAGGTCAAGCTCTCCAAACTTAGTGATGAACTAGAGCCAATGATTGCTAAAGCAATAACCTTAGTTCAAAAGATGTGCACACTTGACAAATTTGCAAAAGAAAACAGTGACAAACATGCAAAAATTGATTCTAATGTCACTAAAAGTGCACAAATCCTAACCTCAAATACCGAGAGCATAAAGGCACATCATGACATTGTAATTGAGGCAGACAGGTTAACACAGGAAATATGGGATGCTAAGACACAATTCAGAGGAGAGATTACAAAATTACAAGCACACATTTTACCCAATCTCACAATACTTCAGTAGCATATTTCAGAGGCTAAAAGTATGATAGAAACCTCGGAGATGTCTGTAGTAGAAAAAATCTATGATATTCATGTAAGAATTTCACTAGAGAATCTGGCTCTAGAAATGCTTAAGGAAAAATGGGAGAAAATGATGGAGGAAGTCAAGTCCTCACATTCCCACCTTTTTGAGAAGTTGTAAGTACCTTTGTCCTTAGGATCAAAAAAGGAGGAAAGGCATTGTATATAGCTATGTACAATATACATATATACTTACACTTATTGACACATACATAGGGGGAGTAATTCAAATGACTAAGGCAGAAGTATACACAGGTGTACATACTAATACACTCAGTATGTTGCACATATCATGTTTTTGATACTAATGTCAAAGGGGGAGATTGATGACATTATTTTTCCATTAGTATACTTAAAATAAAAACATAAATAGTAAGCACTACCGGTAGACAGAAAGCATTACCGGCGAATCACAAGTAGTACCAGTGAATTGCAAGCATACCCGACAGAACAAAGAATTTTGAGAAAAATGCTAAGTATAAATGTAACAAGCATCACAAGTGACCACATGCATCACCGGTGAACACAAGAATTACCGGTGACACAATTTCCAGAATCAACCCGACAGGAAAAGTCAAGCATACCCAACGACATGTTTAGAGAAAGGAACACCGGGGACCAAGAACAACCAACCGTTAGAACTGACAGTCAGAAAAGAAACAAATTGTGGACCTGATTTATACACGGCGGATAAAGCAAAGTTATTCTATTTTGTAGAATTATTTTTGTTTTTTAATGGTCATGCATGCTTTATGTAAATGCTTTAAAGCATCGTAATGGATTAAAAGCATATCTAACTATAGATCAAGATCAAGTTGTATATCTTGGATCTAGAGTTAATCCACTATGCATGAATCAAGAATTGAGCCTAGATTAGTATAAATAAATGTTCATACTCAATTGTGAGCACATGAATTCTTAATAACTAATAGCCATAAAGAGAATCTAAGGAGCAGAAGGCAGAATTCATGCAAAGAGCAGAAATATAATACATCAGTTATCAAGAACACACAGAGGCTACCGACGAGCAGATAAAGGTAATACTCAATCATGGAAGGATGATTACTAGTATATTTGGAGCTTTATAGGATCTAATATCAGAAATTGAAGATTGCATTTATCATCAGATCAAGGACCTATGTAGTTACATTCTAACAAGTGCATCACATCTAAAATCCTTTTATAGAAGGTGGACTTAAATGTTCTTTGTAAATCTCTTAATAGAGAGCACACTTAACAGTGTTGTTTAAAGCTTCAAACAAAGTAGATCTTAACAGGTCTCCACTATAATACTCCTAACAAGGTAGGTCATCAGAAGTGACCAAAATTGTAAGCCTTAACTGGCTCTTCTTATCTGCAGATAGTGAAGTTTTTGGGTAACAATCCCCACCGCAGTTTTTACTTCCTTAACAGGACTTTTCTGCAATATCATATCTTGTGTCATGTGTTATCTATTTTCATGAATGTTTCTATTATTGTTACATATCAAAAGAAAGTATGATATGATTTCATATGCATAAAGAAAGATGAACAGTTAGATAAGATAATTTACAAACTGATGACTAAGGGTTAATGGGCTAACCAAGCAAAGTTTTAGTGGTACTGATTCACCCCTCCCCTCTCAGTACAATTCATCTCAATATAATTCCAACACACTAGCATTCCTCAATTTGACCAGTTGTTCAGCAATGGCCTGATCATCATACTACATGGGGGATTGGGAAGGAGAGTATAATTCACTCCCCTGTTCTTTTGTTTCCACCCTTTGTCTCTTGGGAGAAGGCACCTCTTGAACATCAATATCTTCTGGTCTCTTTCCCTTGTGCTAAAGAGGCTAGTTAGCTTTGGGAGCAATAGTAGTGTATCCTCTCCTCTTATATACTACATAGTTCCCTAGTGGAACTATTCCGCTCTATGGAAATCTATTCAGGATAGCAAGAGCCCTTTCTGGATCATTTTCAACTACTCTCTACCTCTTCTCATTTAGATTTTTCATAATTCCCTCAAAAATATTCATTAGAGAATCAATTTTGTAAGACCATGGGAAAAAATCCTTTAAAGGATCGTAAGTCTTGTCAAAAATTTTAACAAAGTCCAAAGACTTCTTTTATGCCATCCATGTCTCTTTCCTGATTTCTTGAACATCTAGGTCAAAAATATTTCTGATGATATCCTCTGGATAATTGAATTGATGTTTTAACATCACACAATTAGTCCTCTTCCTGAACATACCCATGATAAAATCCTCATTATCTACGCATCTGGACACAGAAGTGGCTAAATGATAGGGCTCAAAATACTTATCAAACTGTGTCCACCCACCTTTGGTTATGATAAAGTGATGGGCTCTGGTGAGGGTAGGAAAGATATTTCCCTTCATTTTTCTAGTCAGGGCTTCTTCCTATAGCCCACCTAATTGCCTTAAAATTTCTACTATTCCAATCTTGAGTGGGACTCTGTAGGGTAGCACATAAGGAGCACCTCTGAGGCCATAAACCCTAATTACTGTGGAAAAAGGGTATAAAATTAAATCCCAATTGTGAGAAATTTTTAACTCTGAGGCATATTCCATAGGCCTTAAAAGCCTCATCATTTCATTGTGAACCCTAGCATTCTGGTTACTCAGTAGTGACTTGAGTCTAGTTGCAAAGACCTTATCAAAATACACATAACTAGCATTTTTCTTGTCCCATGACAAATCTACACTCCACATTTGAATAGGCAATTATTTACCATCTTGGAATTTCTCCAGTTCCATTTCTTCCTCAAAGAAGTCTACACTATTGAACAAGAACATATGCATCATGAGGGAATACCAACCCATTGGTTTCTATATGTTGCCATCTTGAATTCCTGACAAACCCTTATGCATCTTTTGAGCAATATAAGATGCAAAATCAAATACTACTGACAAGTGGGGATGCAGAATTTGAACAACCATCAACATTATATGGACAGGCATTGCCACCTCTTCATCTATCCCCAAAACATTGCACAGAGCACTTTACATCTTTCTGGCCTTGCCATTGAAAAGATCCAACTTGAAGGGTTCCGGGGTTCTAGGCCCTTCCACAACCAAGTTCCCTATTTTGTTGACATACCCCTTTACTAATTCACCCCTGTAATAATCTCTTTGGTTATGGTATACTTCTTTAAAGTACTTAAGATCAATATCATCCATATGTTGAGAGGTGTCAGTCAGCTTGAAAATCCTTCTGATTTCATCAGCTGATATTGTCAATAGTATATTTCCCCGGGTATCCCTAACAACCCTAGCCACCTTATCATAAGTGTTTGCAATCAAGGTGAACAAATCAGTATCCATGAACACACTAGGTGCTATCAGTTTTCCCACATCTGATTCCCAAATATTACAGTCTGGGGTAGGGGCATTCCTCTGGCTATAGGCCGTTCTGAACAAAGTGAGGCCATCAAAACTAGTATAGGCATCTTTCGCCCATCTACCAGAATTGTATAACCCTTCTCCAATTTTGAAGCGGGGATGTGATGGAACTACCCTTTTAATTTGTGTGGCATCCCCTGAGGACAGTGGTAATTGTGGCAAGAAATCTTCCCTAATATTTCTCTTTTGGTAATCAACTTCTCTAGAGACTTCAACTCTAGGGGCCATTCTAAGGTTTTTTCTTTCGATACTAGAATCAGACTGTGAAACAAAGCTCTAAAACCTTTCTGAACTACAAATTCCACCACAATTTGAATGCTAATGAATCAGTAAGCTTACCCATTCTGCACAGAAGTCGCGTGAAGCCAATTTTCTTTGCAATTCCGTCTTTGCTCAAATGGTTTTGGTGAATCATTGAGACTACAGTTGACTTAATAAATTTTACGGCCTCAATCAAATCAATCTTTGGAATTGAATTCGACTGGAGTTGTCACACGTTCTATAATTAATTCACAGGCTTCAATTTCGCGGCTTAACGGCTCTCTGCAACATATTTTACCAACTTTGAATTTGAGCCGTTGATTTTGGACATCATTCTTTACATCTGACGGCTATCTTATTTTCCCAAAACAAATATCGACTGAGGACACGTGTAGCCATCGCTTAATCGCTTACTTGCTAGATGTCAAGCACTTTCCCTTTAAGCAATTAAGCGAGCCGTCAGATATGAAACAACTTAACTGAAGTTTAAACTCTCACCATCTTTGAATGCCTAGGCCCACCAACTGCCAGATGTCATCACCGCTTAATGGCTTACTCGATAGATGTTGAGCATCTTGGGTATAAGCCATTAAGCCAACCATCAGATCTTTCTAGGCTTTAACACCTTTTATACTTGTCTGCGACTAGACCCACACTCTTTCCTGAATAGGTGTCACCTCTACTTAATCGCTTGCCCGTTAGATGCCATGCACTTTTCCTTTAAACCATTAAGCGGGCCGTTCGATCTTTCCAAACTTGCCCACTATTTAATAGAGTGCCTTTACAACTTTTTGGCCCCACCAAGGACACGCGTCGCCACCACTTAATCACTTACTTGTTAGATGTTGTGCACTTTTTGATTAAGCAATTAAGCCGACCGTTCGATCAAAGCTGACTTGCTCGACACATAAGGTGATGACATAAAAGGGACTTTTCATGGTGTGACTTAGGAATTATTAGAGTGGTTAGGAATCACAGTCTTTTTGCAAAAGTAACCCATTTAAAATGGACACATGACTTGAGGAGACTTAAGTGACTGAAAAAGTAACATGAAAATAGAATCGGCCAAGGCAGTTAGGGTTTTTTAGTCATTTTTCACCATTTTCAAATAGGTTAAGGGTTTAAGCTAATTTTGCAGAGGCATGAGAACAATTTGAATCTTAATCTCAAAGCCCTTGACACTATCAATGACAGGAAACCCTAGGAAAATTATAGGGCACAATCTAAATAGGAAATAGCACCAACAATACGCATGAAGTTGGATATTTTTTTTTGCATGAAGAAAGGAGTGATAATGAAAAGAAGAAAGTTGATTTATCTTGCCTTTTAATCCCCCTCTCTCTAACTGTTTCTTTTTATGCTTCATTATTGGTATATGTATGTTTTTTAATTAGAATTTCAAATCCATTCTTATGGACCTGCCTTCAAAGATTTTTTTCTCTTTAATAATAATATATTTATATTAATAAAATTTCAAATAGAAGTTGATTTATATCATTTTTTCAAATTATATAAAATAAAAGTATATTATTTTTCCATTATGTAGGGTTATGACAAAATAATTATCTATTCTCCATTTCTTCACTCTAGGCTATATGCATCTATCCAATAAATATATAGATTTATATGCAATTATTATTTATAGATCCATTATTTAACAAGTGACGCACCTATATATTTATAGGTAAGGTGCATATGTTAATTAGTCTAATATTCTAATTAAATGATATTACAATTATGAATTACTTGGTGCCCAGAACCCTGAAATCTACATTTGTGTATTGTTTTCATAATATTTGGTACTCGTAATCTAGCCTCTAACACTCCCTCAACTTGATGGCACTCCTGTTTCTTCAAATCTATACTAAACTCAACCTTTGCCAAAAGGGAGAGTGGAAAAAGAGAAAAAAAAAAATATTAACATTAAGCTAATTAAATGAAAAATAGTCTACAAAGAGCTGAAGAAAATCATTGACATGTAGTGGATTTGAGTAGGTATAGAATTTTTTGTTCAAATCATGTGAGGCCAATAATGGTGCCATTTATTTCTGTTTACAAACAGGCAAGGACAAAGATCTGAAGTATACTAGATAGTGTTAATATCAATTGTTATTTTATTTAACTAGCACTTGCACCACTCAATGAAAGGGTTTAGCCGATTTTAATTAATAGGTCTTCTCTTTCAAAACTATTTGAATTTACTTTATCTTTCATCTGTTGGAGATACTACACCAGTATACAATTCTTAACGCCTAGATAAAATTAATTATAGCATCAGTAATCATGATCTGAAAGATGCATATTGCACATTTCTATAATAAAGACAATAAAAATAGATACATTATTCCAATAACCATTGTTGAATAGTAGTAATCATAATAATAACAGTTAAACATCATATAATTGCTACAGGTTGACATTTTTGGGTTTTCAGTTGCTCATTGCAAACTTTCAACCTGACATATTATCTTATTGGTGATATATACTGCTATATTGTACAAGTGTGGTCGATTATAATATATTTGCAATGGATAATTACCATTTATTGGTTTCACACCAATGACAAAACAACCATTACTCAATCCATAGATTTCCCAAGTGCTAAATACATTGGTTTTGGATCCATGTATGCTTAGTGGTATTAAAAATTAGACTTATAGATTATGAATTCTTTCAACTAGTCAAAGATAGAAATGTACATTTGTTCTACAATATATTTTTTACATATATTAAGAATCCATAAACAATAATAATACAGTGAAGAGCTTCTACAATGTCATCCTTAGGGTATATATACATTTCTTTTATGTTGTATCATAAATATGGGTGCATGTATTCCTTGAACAATAGTCTGTAGCTGTTGGCCTCATGCAAAGAGAGTTTAGTCAGTTGAAAAAATAATCATATATGATTCCTTTTTTTTTGCTGATTATTTTCAACAATGCACTACTTGGGTTCTAACACTACTCTCAACCTATCTTTTCATTAGAAGCAGAAGCCGCTTCCTCTCGAAGCTCATCTTTTTTTCTCTATAATCACCTATTAGAATTGGCAAATTTTGTCATAAGCAACTAAAATTTACAATACATAATCCCAAAATAAAGGACTTGGCGATGTGCATTTTATTGCCCACCAAATAGTAGAACAAAATACTGAGGTATCTTATCCTCTCTTGATCAAACTCTCATGTATGCTAAGATGTTGAGAAGATCATACAATGAGTCCAAGGTCCCTTTTATGTCAGGTCTTGACTATGGATAAGCTTGGTGGTAAATGTGTTTTGTTGATGCTCACAAGGGGCCTTACATTTTAAAACTTGGAATGATTTCACATCATGATGAACACGGGAACTATCAAAAGATTTGTAATGAAGCTCTTTTTTGGTTGGGGGGAGATTTTCATGAGATATGTGGAAATAAAAGGGTTTTAAGGTTCAAAAATTCTAATATAACCAAAGAGTAATGATAGAAATGGTCAGTACTTTGGTGAATAAATTCCTAAATAACTAAATTTCACTTCACCAAGTTATACTACAACTACGCGAGATCTGGTGCAATCTTCAAGGGTTATGAAAAATATTTTCATACCACACAGAAGTTAAGCATATGTAGGAATGGGGTTTAGGCTAGCTTTGCACAAGAATTTACAATCAGTAAAAGGGTGCCAGCAAGAAGTTGAGTCCACTTTTTGGCCAAACAGTGGAACTATTTTTCTTGTTTTTTCAAATTTGTCCTATTTGACCTAAAGATTTGAGGCACTTAGACATGGAATCTTCCAAAAAGTAACTAATATAGAATTTTAGGATTTGAAGTCTACTTTTCAAATATAATATTTTTTAAAATACGCAGATGATAAATTTCAAATTTCAATAGGGATTACTAAAACCCTCATTTTAAAAGTCACTATTTTAGGACTATACCATGCGTGTGTACGTCAAGCGAAATCAGACTCAAATGAAACTATTTATCTAAACCCTTTTGGGAAATGGTAAGTAACACATTTAATATTGATGAGAATATTTTTCCATATTTTTATGTTAAATATTTTTTTTTATTAATTATATATTGGGCTCAATCGTTGTTTATAAAACATCTTGTGTACAACAAGCATAATTTGCCCTAAACATATGATTTAAAAAAAAAAAAATTAAGTGTGTAGAATTATGTGTAGTTTGATGTCATATAATTTATTTTTCAATAAACTTTAAAATAAAAAAGTTATTAAAATTACAAAAAAGCTTGTATTTTCTTTTCTATAGACCTGTTTTAGTACAAAATGATTGAAAAATAGAAATATTAATCAAATTTAATAAAAAATTACATATTATGAATCATCATTATTTGATCTATACTGGGATTTTTTTCATAAAAACATTCCTCAGAAAACCCAATCCAATTTGTGGCCAAAATGAGTTTCGTGTTTGCATATGGACATGGCCTTCAACATTGAGGTCAAACCAATTCCAAAGCCAAGGGTCGGTTGACCAAGCCTTTCCCAAAGCTAAACCCGAACCACTTTTGGGAGGGAAAATTTCAATTTTAGAACACAGGGTCACATTATAACATGGGGTGACATTTTAAAAATGAAACGTCACCCTATTTCATAACGTCACCCTGTCTCATTTCGTAGCCATTGGAAATTGGTTTAAAACAATACGGGGTGACGTTATGAAATAGGGTGACGTTTAATTTTTGAAATGTCACCCCATTTCATAATGTCACCCTGTCTCATATTTGACCTTTTTTTAAAATCTACTGTGTTTTTTTACTGCATTAGCAATCTTGTACTCGAAGTATGGTTAACGGCGATCGATTATGCAGGTTTTGGACACTTTTTGCATTGTTTATTGACTATTATATTCTCCATTTGAAGGCATCAATCATTGGGAGCATATTGAACAATTTTTTTCAAGTTTAAACTATTGAAGACACTCTTTTGATTGATTTCAATTATTAATCATGGGATGTAAACAACGTCAAAAGAAGAAACAAAGGAGGGTTATGACTGATGAGCAAATTCAAGTGGAGAAAGAGAAAGAGGCTAAATGTCAAAGAGATAGAAGAATGAGGATGCGTGAAATGAATAGAAATGAAGCTTCTGGATCCACAACAATTAAAGAGTCAAACATTAAAGATACCATGGGAGATACAATGGATGCAGAAGATGCAAATATGAAAGAGGTGAATTCAAGCATGTTGTTAAATGCACCTTGTAGTGACATTCCGGGTACGTCTTTGACTTCACCATTGAATGATACTCAACCTATGATAATAGGTGATAATATTTATAGAGACTTATTACTTGCATATTCTAGAGATGAAATTGAATCAATTATCCCTAATCATATTTTTCAGCTTAGAGAATTTAAAAATGAAAATCCCCCTATTGTTGTTGAAAATGAAGAGCCTTTTGTTGTTGCAAACAAAAATATTCCTAATGTTGTTGAAAATCAAAATCATTTTGTTGATGCAAACGAAAATCCTCATATTGTTCATGCAAATGAAAATCTTTCTAATGTCATTGAAAATGAAAATCCTTTTGTTGATGCAAATGAAAATCATCCTAATGTTGATGCAAATGAAAATCTTCCTAATGTTGATGCAAAGAGAAATGAAATTCCTTTCCTAAATGAAAATGAAAAATACTTTTTACATATTGAAATTAATATTTTGAATGGTCTTTCTGGTAAGCTTTCTTTGAGGAAGATAGCAAAATACGCTAATAAAATATACAAAGAATTTTTCTATAAAAAAATTAACATTTCAATGTCAACTTGTGATTCAATTGATGAGAATGTGGAAAATGAGAAAAGTAATGAAAAGACTAGGCATTAAAGTGAAACAAAATATGAAAGATTCATCTGTTAAACATGATATATCTACCATTGCTAGTGCCATTCAATCTATTGGAAAAACAAGTTGATCAAAAGATAGCAATGTAGCACGACAAGTCATAACAACTGCTATAGTCAATTAAAACACTTTGGATAAAAAAATGGTTAAAATGATTAGTGGAATTTTAAACATGCATCCTAAAACATTGGTAAGAGCAGAAAGGAGAAGATAAACTATTGAGAATGATCCAATTAACCAATGTTGGAGTTTTAGTAGTAGACTCCCACGATCTGACATGAAATTGAGTCCTAAAATCAAATCATTGCTTGAAAAGTATTGGCATGATAATACAAGGGTTTCATCTAATGCAGGAGATGTTTTGAAATTAAGAGTGGGGTGTAAAGTTCATGATCCTCATCCAAAACACTTATTAGACACAACACAAACTAAATTTTAATAAGAAATTTTTAGATGAGGTTGGGTTACCTGGGCAAATTACTCTTAGTCAAAGATCATTTGAAAAATGCAAGCCTTGGTATATGAAAATCAATAAGAAATGAATATCTTGTTGTTGCAAAACACATGTTCAATTTTGTTATCACTATGATCTTTTTCGATATATACGATGTAGTTTACATGTTAACAAGATTATGGAGAATTGTGACATTAATATACCACCTGAGAAAATCAAGGAGTTTGTAGCAAGTTTGTTTTGTGAAAGATCAAATGGGGAAATATTTTACTTAAGTTCATGTATTTCTAGACAATGCACTAGTTGTGTAAATTTTTCATTAATTGGACATTGCATGCATGAAACTAGTGAAAATGATTTTGGACAACAATTAGAAGATGTTAAAAGATTTAAGAATATTGAGTATCCTCTAAAAGATGGAAAAATTGGAAAGAGATGTGAATTAATCACATAAAAACTTAGTGTACATGCATTCATTTTAGAATTCAAAAGAAAGATTGTTCTAAAATATGTGAAACACTCTCAATATGCTAGATGGCTTGATGGTCAATTCCGCACATGTAGAAATACATTTCCAATTGGTACTATACTATCAGTGGTCAACTTTGTAGAAAATTATACTCTTGCTCCACAAGAGGAAACTCAAGACCAATACTACAATTCAATGCAAGTGTCTATGTTTGTTCATATTGTTTAAAGACATGCACATGATAGTACAGAGGATGATAGAAGAATCGTGAGGGAGTATCATTTCTATTTAAGTGATAATCGGATGCACTCGCCAGAGTTTGTTCAACATTGTTTTGACAAATTTATATTAATTTAAGAGAACGAGAAATTCACATGAGAGAACATCTCATATGGTCTGATAATTGTACAGGTCAATTTAAGAATGCTCAAATGTTTTATTGGCTTAGTAGGGTTCACAAGGAAACCAATATACCACATATGTGGAGTTTTTTTGAAGCTGGACATGGTAAAGGAGAACATGATGGAGTTGGTGCATGTGTGAAGAGAATTTTGGCTAGAGAGCAATTAAAATTTGAGGATGCAGCTAAATTTAAAGATGCACATGCTATTGTGGATTAGTGCAATTCAAGATTATCTTTAGCATCAAATGAGAACCGTACAATTAAATGATATTTTTCATTAATTGAATAAAATGACATTCCACATAGACTTGACTGTCAGACAATTAGTGGATCATCATCATGGAATTCATTTAAAAGTTCAGATGCAAGCACATGGACTTTGTAGACAAGGGAGCTTGCATGTTTTTGTCAATTTTGTATTTCAGGTGATTGGAATTCTTGTGAGAATAAAGAATGGGTCGAAGAGTGGAAGCAAAGATCTCTAACACTTGATCAAACATATGAACAAAATGAAACAACACTTGAAGACAATGATGAAATATTTGCATCAGAGGACTACGGTCATCTTTCAGATCTTGTACAAGAAGGTAATTGTATTTTCTATATCAATTTATATTTGAATTCAAATATTATTATAATTTTTCTTTTTGTAATTAAAATATATGGTAATTTAATTATTGTCAATTTATATTTCAATTTGCAGGACATGAGTTTGTTGTTGTTGCACGTAAGAACGATGAAGAGGAAACAGAGTATTGGTTGGCTAGATGCATTGAGACCAAACATAAGTTAGTACAACCTAGAGAAGATGATGCCTTTCATTATCCTATAGGTTCAGTGGTGGTTTTTGGCACCTGGTTACAAAAATACCTAACAAGGAAGAATGGTTTGCCTGCATTCGAAGACTATGAAAAACATAAGAAGATTATACACTACTCGCAT